>APFE030524971.1:0-15226 GCA_000404065.3 Pinus taeda
GAACAGGAATTGTACATGTTGCAACAATTGCAATTAGAATATGGAGAATCCTTTGACTTCAAACAAGGCTATGAATCTGCTATATATGAGGTTCACAAATAGTACAACCTTAGAAGCAAAAATAATACTGAAATTCCCACTAAGAAATCAATTCAAACCCACACTAAAAAGATAACAGAAGCTCTTGTGACCAAAGTTCTACAAATTATCCCTAAGGGAACTCAGGAGGCTTCCAGCCCAAAAATTGTAGATATAACTTCATCTGAAACTCAAACTGGAATTGTTACTCAAATCATTCCAAATAAGAGAATTCAAAACAAAACTGCTGAGACACAAACTAAATTTCCAAGTACTGAAAAAGAAGATAAAAACACATAGACCACATTTTCTAAGGAATATCTCATCCAATCAGGCAAAACTCAATTGCCATTCAACATTAAGACTAAGATACAAAAATTGAAAATATCAGTTCCTTTGACCGAACTAGTGAAAAATGAATCATATAGAGCACAAATCACTGAAACATTAAATATAGGTGAAGGAGAGGATGTTGTAAAATTGAATGATGATCAACCTGAGTTATTGTTTGGTCCTAAAGTAAATGGCTCACATCGGCAAGGGGGTATTCCTCCCTTCTACATTAGCTTGAATGTTCATGATAAAATCTTACATAATGCTATGCTAGACTGAGGGGCATCCCATAACTTAATGCCAAAAGCAATCGTGGAGAGGATAAACTTAGATATCACCAGACCATATAAGGACCTGTTTTGCTTTGATTATATCCAAGTCAAGTGCCTTGGCCTGATTAAAGAATTGTGTGTGAATCTAGTCTAGTGCCTAGCAAAGAGTATTGTGATGGACATAGTAGTTGTTGACATCCCACCCAAATATGGAATGTTATTATCTCGCTCATGGGTTTCAAAATTACAAGGATATCTATAATTATACATGTCATATGCCACCATATCTATTTTTGGTCAACAAAGGAAACTTTACAGAGAAACATTGATGAAATACATGGTGAGCAGTGTAGAAAAAACATAGAATTTCCCTATATACTCCATTCATTCTGATATGGACTCTTATATCTTGTAGAATTCAGACAATGGAAAAAATGAAATCATTGCTATAGAACAAAAATACAAAGCACCTGATAGTGAAAACATTTTTCATGAGTCTCTATGGCATTTAGATTTTGATGGCTCTATGAACATATTAGGAGCGGGTGCAGGAATTTGGATTCACAAAATGGAAAATAATCATTATGAAGGTCATGCATTTAGATTAAACTTTAAATGCACAAACAATATGGCAGAATATGAGGCTCTGATCTTAGGACTACAAATAGTTAGAAAACTAGGAGCCAAGAGAGTTTCTATCATGGGAGACTCGGAATTGATTATAAAACAAATCAAAGGTGAATACTCTGTGAATAATCCCAAACTTAGCCAATATAGAGAGACTGTCCTAGATTTTATTAAGGACCTTCTCGAAACTGACTTTGCTACCATTCCTAGGAAACAGAATATGCAAGCTCACAGTCTAGCCACTTTTGCTAGTACTTGCAAATTCCCTTTTCAGCCAACCACCAGTACACTGCAGAAGTGAGACATAGCCCTGTTATACCTAACAAATTGAAATATTGGTAGATTTTCTCACAAGACTCTCAAATTTATGATTTCATGAATGCTGAAGGAGAGTTTCAAAATTGTAATATATATACAGATTGTATAGTAGACAATAACATAGATAGTGAAATAGATATAAATGCTTTAGATCTGAATAAACCCAATAATTTCAGTAAAGTAGAAATAGATAACTTAGAAAAAGTAGAAATAGAAGAAATAATGAATGATGATCCTGAAATTTTAAACCTTAAAGATAACTTTTTGCCCAAGGGATTAGTCCTATTAGAAGATTTGTTTGATTCAAATGATGTAGCAAGGAAACCAAAAATGGAGCCTTTAAGAGCAAACATAGAAGAATGTAACATAGGAATTGAAGAAAAACCCAAGCTTATCAAAATGTCCAAAGCATTAACTCCAGATGAAAAACTGAAATACATAAATATGTTCAAGGAGTTTTAAGATGTCTTTGCCTGGAGCTATGAAGACCTTAAGTCTTATGACACCAGCATAATTCAACATAAGATACCTATCAAAGAAGACCATAAACCTTTTAAATAGAAGCTTAGGAGAATTAATCCAGATCTTATGCCACTCATTGAAAAGGAAGTAAAAATGATGTATGACGCACAGATCATAGCACCCATCAGATATTCAGATTGGGTATCTAACTTAATCACTACTAGGAAGAAAACAGGAGAAATCAAATTTTGTGTTGATTTCAGAAACTTGAACAAAGTGTCATTGAAAGACAACTATCCTCTCCCAAAAATGGACCACATTCTTCAGAGGGTAGTAGGCTCATCCAAAATTTCATTACTTGATGGATTCTTTGGATATAACCAAATCTTAGTTCAACCATAGGACCAAGCAAAGACTGCAATTACAACTCCTTGGGGTACTTTCATATATTTGAAAATTCCTTTTGGATTAATGAATGCGGGAGCAACATTCCAAAGAGCTATGGACATAGCCTTTGCCAAAGAAATCCATGACTTTCTAGTTGTTTACTAAGATGACATCACAGTCTTTTCCAAATAAGATAACGAACATCTAGATCACCTAAGAAGATTTTTCATTAAATGCAGAAAATTTGGTATTTCTTTAAATCCCAAAAAGACACTCTTTGGTCTAGAAGAAGGTAAACTTTTGGGACACATAATATCCAAAGATGGAATTAGAATAGATCCAGCTATAATAGAGGTAATCCTTACCATCACTCATCCTAGAAACATCAAAGAATTACAGTCATTTTTAGGCAAAATAAATTTCCTCGGGAGATTCATTTCAAACTTAGCAGAATTAATTAGAGAGTTAAAAAACATGTTAAAGAAAGATTCATCACTTAAGTGGCCAGTAGAGGCTAAAAAATATTTTGAAGTAATCAAAGAAGCCCTTATGAAAACTCTAGTCCTCATAAGTCATGATTTCCAAAAAGATTTTATAATTTTCTCTTTTGCTTCAGAACATACTACTGCAGTGGTCTTGTTGCAAAAGAATGAGCAAGGTAATGAGTAGCCTATTGCATTTTTCAGCAAATCTTTGAGAGATGCTACACTAAAGTACAACACAATGGAAAAATAAGCACTTTCTTTGGTGAAAGCTATTAAAGATTTCAAAGTGTACATCTTGTATTCGCACATCATTGCTTATGTTCCAAATTCAGTAGTAAAGGACATTTTGACACAGGATGGGCCTGAAGGAAAGAGAGGCAAATGGATTGCCACTATTTTGGAATATGACATAGAAATAAAGCCTACAAAACTTATCAAAGGCCAAGGTTTAGCTAAACTTATGGCTGAACTGTCAGGCCTTGGATATAAATTTCATTGGTTCCCTAGATGATCAAGAAGAGATGGAGACTCCACATATCAGTGAATCTTTCATAGATTCACCTTGGTATGCAGATATCATATTTGCTTTACTAAAATTACAAGTTCCCCCTAGTTTATCTAGAACTAAAGCTAGATTTTTGAAAATGAAATCAATGAAGTATTGTATCATAGATAATTCTTTATTTTGGAAAGATAATGATGGCATTCTATTAAATTGTTTATTGAAATATGAAGCTGACAAATTCATGCAAGAATTTCATGCACGAGATTGTGGACGACACCTATATTGGAAAACAACTGTTGATAAGATCCTAAGGCAAGTTTTTACTCGCCCACCCTTTTTGCAGATGTCAAGAAACATGTGACCTCCTATCACAAGTGCCAAATATTTGAGGGAAAAAGGAAACTCTTACCACTACCTCTCAAACCCATCTCCACATAAGTGCCATTTCAACAATGGGGATTAGACTTCATTGGGGAAATTCACCCATCCTCCTCTACCCAACATAAATGGATTTTGACAGCCACTGATTATTTCACTAAATGGATAGAAGCCACCCCTTCTAGACAAGCCATAGACTCTGTCATCATTTCATTCCTTGAGAACAACATCCCTTCTAGATTTGGATGCCCACAAAAGCTCATTACTGATAATGCAGCTGCTTTTAAATCCAAGAAAATGGTAGAATTTTGTAGAAATATCACATTACCCTTGGCCATTCCACTGCCTATTACCCTCAAGGTAATGGACTTGCAGAATCCTCAAATAAAAGCCTAGTTAATATCATCAAAAAACTACTAGAAGACAACAAGAAGACATGGAACAAAAAGTTGGTCAATGCCTTATGGACAGACAGGCTAACTACTAAAAGTTCCATTGGTTCATCTCCTTATCAGCTAGTATATGGAATGGATGTTGTTTTTCCATCCTCTTTAGGAGTACCAGTAATGAAGATCATTCAAGAGTTTCAGGTAGAACCAAATGATATCCAAAAGAGGATAAATTAGACAATACACTTGTAGCAAACCGGAGAAGAAGTCTATGTCAAATCATAAGTGATCTAGGATAAACTTAAAAAGAATTTTGACAAAAAGACCAAAGCTGATGATTTTTACATAGGTGATAAAGTTCTCATATGGGATTATAAAAGAGAAGACAAGGATAAACATGGAAAATTTGATTTCCTATGGCAATGCCCTTACGTCATTTATGGTTGTATAGGTAACAGTGCATTTTTCTTGAGACATTTAGATGGAACAGATCTACCAGGAGGACCAGTCAACGGTAGAATGTTGAAGCACTACTTATCCACAGATTAACAGTAGTTCATTTTAATTTGCTCATTGTATATAACATTGCAGAGTTTAGATTGGATTGGATGGTAATCTTTTGAGGTTGAAGCCCAGAGAGAAGGATGTGAGTTTTGAAAGGTCCACCATCATAAGTATGAATAAAGCAGAATCACAGAGGAGTAAGTTACAAGGTAACTACAGTCACATTTCAAAGGCTATTGATCTTAAAGTTCTCGATATTTCACCAAGAAATACCATCCCCATGTGGAGCCACTGTTAGGGTCCTATAATAATAGGATTCATTATTTTGAATTGGCTATGGTGAGTCTTGTAATATTGTACATACTTTTTCTTTCTACAAAATGTTTTCCATATTAAAAATTTAAAAATTTAAAGAGGGTATGTCCTAAAAGAATAATAAAAGGACAAAAAAGAAAGAGAAAGGATTAAAAAAAGTGAAAAATATGAACCCCAAAAAGAAATAAAAATAGATCATGAAAGTGTGCAAATTCAAATGCCACTACTTTTACTTTACTATGAAAAATAAACATTGTGTGCAGCTTGTCAGAAATGCCACAATCCATGATGGTCAAATAGCTTAATCTTGACTCATTCGTGTTTTAAATTTTATGTTGATAGATACAGAATAAAGATCTAGCCAAACTGTTTAACCTTGGCAAATCGGTAGTTAGGTAGGGAATAAAAATGAGCTCACCAGTTTAAGCTGAGCCATTGGAAGTTATAACATTAGAATTAGATAGTTTACTTATCAAAAGAAAAGGTAATAAAGGGTCGGCAAGCTCAAATGCACCCAATAAATGAAGAGAAAATGTTAAGGTGGATAGAGGGTAGGTAGAAGAAATGTTGCAAAAGCACAAGGTTGCTAAGTCAAAAGCTCATTTATCATGCTTAAGCCTATGTTTCATGTGTAGGAGGAAATGTGAGAAAGAAAGGATATTCACCAAGCTTCTTTACTAATTTCCCCTCATTTCACTACACCCCCACATACTTATTTCCTAAGTTCCCCATTATCCCTTCATTCCCCTCATTTTGACCTTTACCCATTGGTTTCACATATTTCCCTAGAAATTACCCTTCAAAAATCATCCCCCCTTCCCAAAACCCCTTTCCCTAGTGTGAAACTCATTCCCCATTACAAATATCAATTTCCCCCCTTATTAATTTCCCTTTCCCCCTAAAAAACCCACAAAACCCCCTTATCCTAAGTTTTTATGCCCCCGCATTATGTAATTAACATCCCCCACTTCATATTTCCCCGATACCCTTTTTAACCCACCAACCCTTGGTGCAGTTAAAAAACCCCTGCCACATAACCCATGGTCCCACCTTATTAACTCGTTGCTTATATTAAAAAACCCAACATTATTCGTTAATTAATTACATTTCTGTAATTAAACCCTGGGCCCTGCCAAATCACTTTCCCAATTCCATCTGTGCAAACTGCGCAATATCCCTCCGATCTCCTACCCCTAGATCTGACTGTGTACAGCCATATCATGCGAATTCATTGTCCGACCGATAACAGCCCGAGAGCGCGCGAGATTCACGGTTTTGTCTGGGCACTGTTCTGCTACGTGGTGGCACCAGGTTAGATCATGTGCTCGCGAAAAATACTACTCACCCTCCAAAAGCGATGTGATGGCCCAAAAAACCACCTCCCCACCTAAACTATAAACCGCCCACTCTTCATTTAATAATTTCCACGCCAAAATGTGATCTTTACCCATTAAAAGGCCGAAAAAGCCCCAAATTGCTCTTTTCGCTCATTTTTCACTGCAAACTATTGCTTAGCCATTTGTGACACCTTGAACCTCTGCAACCAATTTGACCACCTTCTGCCACATGAAGACGGTCTGGATACCCAATTGAAGCAACTAGTTGACAGTTGAAGCCACAGTATCTTTTGCATTCACCACTGAACCTAGTCTACATGCCAAACCATCAATTTCCAGGTATTCTTGGAAAAAACGAGAACGACCCTTGAATTTGAAAAGCACAGTTGTAATTAAGTGGTTAATTAATTGAATTACTTAAGAAACCTTCCAAAAATTGAAGATAAACTTATTTGTACATCCCAAACCATGTTTCACAGACTGTAATTGCTCCCCCACTGTTCCAGAGTTTCTAAGCCTCACTCCTGAAACCATTGAAAGCCTAATTCAAAGTTGTAAACCCAATTATGGGTTCCGAGACCTCTCTGGACGTGAGACCTCTGCAAACCCCTCAATTGGATATTGGTCACCTTGCCCTAGCAGACCGAGACATTCAAATTAAGGACATTTCTTCCCCTTCCTACCTTCTAAAGCTCCACTGCTGGAGAAAGGACAAATTTGTAAACCAAAACGATGACATTCACCTTTGGGAGTCTAATTTTCCCAAGTATTTATTCCCAGAAGTTCACCCATTCCCAGAAATCACTCACTTCTACCAAGCTTGCTACATTCCTAGTCAAAGAGCAATTGTTACCCCTAACTAGCAAGTCTTATTCGCCATCACTACAGAATCCATTAACCATATGCTGCAAGTCCAACCAAGCCCAAATGAGACCCCAGTTTCTATTGAAGGCTTGCTTGACCTCTATACCAAGTTAGACCTTCCCAGGATAGCCCAAATTTTCGAAAATTTCATCAGACTACCTACTGAGAGAGTCTTCAAGTACTCATCTATATTGTTCCACATGTTTTTATATTATCAGTCAGACAAATTTCGTGGGCATCAACCCTTGTGAAAGATATACCTCTAAGAGGTCCTATGCTTGGCTAGGGGGATCCCCCAACCTTCGTTCACTTCCTACTAAATTCATTCATATTCGCCTACCCTCAATACACCATTTCTACCCTCAAAAGGATTTTGAAACCCCTCCCGTAGAAAAACAAGGCCTCCTGTAGCAATACAATACCTCCTATAGTAACCCTGTAGTAGTGTCCTTTTCAACTAGTTTTTATCCCCACTTCGATGCTAGCTTAGTTAATTTAAATAATGGCCCCATCTTGTGATTTGACTATTAAGGAAGGCTCTTATACCACTCCAACCTCCTCCTTTCTCACTGCAAAACATAGTTAGAATTAGTATTTTTTTTCATAAACATGTTAAAAGTTAGATTCCTTATTTTCAAGCAAATGTAAAGTAGATCAATGATACATGCAAGTAGGTTATTAATTTGATTAAATGTGAAAATTAGATTAGATTTACTTCTACAAGTAGACTAGCCCTTTCTCTTTCATGCAATGTTAATTAGCATCTACATTTGAATGAATGGGATTTTCACTTTCATAGTTAGAATCAAGTTCAATTATGCTTTCTTAAGAATTTTTCACTATAGTTAGTTGGAGGAATGGTCCCTGGACATCTTGATACGATTTCATGACTGAGGGTGACATGAGTAGAACCTAGTCACCTCTAAGTTTGTATGAACCCTAGGTTGATAATTTGAGTTGAGGAGCACTTGGGAGTTGCAATACTCTTGGTGTAATATCATGGCTCACCACTTTTTGGTGCCATTTCTAAGGAGGTGTCTAAGTAGGTGTTTTTATGTTGAAGCACTGTTTTTTTTGTTTTCCATTAGTCTTATTATTTTGAAAAAAGTGAAAATTTCTAAAAATATACATGCTCTTTCATGCCTCGTAGGAGTAAGGATAACCAAGGGAAATTCTTACCAAAAACCCCCACCCCCTCAAGTAGTCAACCTTGATTCTTCTTCAGTGACTGTGAACTTCCCTCTCTGACTATAGAGGAGTTGGAAAAACCATTAGGAGAGCCACCTGAAATTTTTGAAGAATGTATAGGAGAAGAAGAACTTATCTCGCCTACCCAAATTATGGTTGAAAACCAGAACAATAAGCTTTTCCCTATCAAACAAACCAATGGAGAGGATAGAATGAAAAATATAAGTTGTGAATCCCTTCCACATTTCCATGGCCTAATATCTAAAGATCTTAACACCTTCAGGTTTGAGTTTGTTGTTTTCTATAGGACCTATGACTATGCCTCTTATGAGCAGAAGTTGAAGTTATTTCCTTCTACCCTCAAAGATGCATCCTTGCGCTAGTTTATGAGTCTACCTAGAGGAAGCATTATTACCTGGGCTCAAATGCAACAAACCTTCAATGACAAATATCGAGATTATTGTAGATCCAAAGAAACAAAGGAGGAAATCTTTATATGACCCTTGGACCTGATGAACCTTTGGAGGATTATGAGGAAAGATTTAAACTCAATTATAGGAGGGCCAAATGTACCCTTGATCTTGAGTGACTCAAGCTAGTTCTTCTCTAAGGGATCATGGAAGATGTAATGGAACCCCTCAACATGCTATATGGATGATATATCTACCGATTTCCTTATGATGACATCAAAATTGTATTCAAGAATTACTCTAGGGTTGATAGGAAGAAGGGTAGGTCTAGCCAAAGCTTGATTAGTTCCTCTCCCTCCAAAATAGCCATTAAGCATGAAATTTTACATACCTTTTCCTTGCATATGGATAATATGCAATCAAAAGAAAGCAAGAGGAAGTAAAGAGGGCATTGGCTATCTTCTTCCCTATATGCACTAAGAGACACCCTAGGAATGAGTTCTCACTAAATATCATATATTTCTGCTTAGTCTGTGAGGAAAGTCATGCAACAGTTAAATTCCCCTCTCTGCCAGGTCTAAAGGTTATATACCAATGAGGGGTAGAAGGTGCACATTATCCTCACTACAAATCAAAATGTACCTTTCCAGCCTTGGTACCCTTCCACTCATCCATCATGGTCCACACCTCCTCCTTGGTCTTATACTCCTCAATATCCTCCTCAACCTATCAACCCTCCTTTTAAGCCATACCCACCCCAATCTTCCCAATGGGACAACCCCTCCTACTTTACTGCCTCCACCTCACCTCAAACACAGCTCCCTCACCATACTCCACCTAAACAACCTTAAATGTCTGCTCAACCAAATCTAAACCTAAATAATAAGCAGGCACAACAAGTATATATGGGGAACATCCTATCTTTTTTATGGTGTGGAAATCCAAGAGATCAACCTTTGGTCTAGGAGATTTCTCCCGTATAATCAACCACATTCTCCACCTGAAGAGCTTTAAGAAGAGGAGGAGAGTGACCCTCAAATCAATGCACCTCCTTATCTTGAAAGGTTGGTCCACCCTAAACAACACACCCCATAAGAGGATGAACTTCTGTGAGAGTGGAAGAATTTGTGTGTCAAGAGACCCCTCCTCCAGGCCATAAAAAATGTTCCCATTTACAACAAGATTATCAAGGATGAATGTTTCAAAATTCCTAAGATAATGAGAAGATATACTACCACAATCAATGTTTTTGGACAACTATCTGATCTGATGTTGGGAAGAGTAATCTCCCCAAAGTATTTGGATCCTGGTAGTCTAGAACTGGATGTGCACATCAATGGTATTGTGGTCCCTAATACCTTGATTAATATTGGAGCTACAATCAATGTAATGACCAGGGAAATCATGCTAAAGCTTAACCTCCAAGGGGCTTTAAGGAAGACCACCACAATGTTGCAACTTGCATATAGGTCCACAATTTCTCCTTAGGGATTTATTGAGGATGTGATGGTCTCCATTGACTCTTGGGAGTAACCCATTGATTTCTTGGTACTCTAGCCCAAAACCAATTTTAATGCCTACCCTCTCATTCTAAGAAGACATTAGCTGGCCATTGTTAATGCCTACATTAGTTGCAGGGTTGGGAACATGACTATTAAGAATGGGCATTTATCCAAATAACTTGTTGTTATAGACATTTTTGGGCACTTCAACCCCAATCATAAATGTCCATAAACTAAGGACTCCTAAGTCCCTAAAAGTGTTGCTTCACTACCTAAAGGAACAACGTCAACTGATTACATCATCTCCCAGAAGTTCTCCACTGAAAACTGCTCATAAATGGTCAAAACTGGACCATACTGAAAGCTCAATGCAGAGGGTGTGATGCATATCACCTTCCCAGTGTACAAGGTGCGATGCGTACTGAATTTCTCCTCTGTAGGGTGTGATGGTCGGGAATGGACAAATGGCAGGGACGAAAATGCGAGTTGGAAGATCATGGAATCTTCCAGAAGCTTCCCCTTTGACACTTGCCTCTCTATTTTCGACCAAGGATGAGTAAGAGATCATCATTCTCCAAGTGGAAGCACAAACTATCAGAGAGAGGACACTAATCAAGATCCCAGAAGATGACTCAACTCTCTGTAATCATCTATATATGGATCCCTCATCACAGAGATCCAGAGGCTGGAATTTTGTATCTTATAGAGAAGTGTTGTTGGTTTTCTGGTGTACATTCATAGTGTTGGCTGATCTAAGCTTTTCTTGAGGTGAGGAAGGGCTTCCTAGCTGGAGGATGATGCTGGGTTAGAGCACATGGTTGTAATCCTCTTTCTACTTTTCATCTTAATAAAGATATTCTTGTTTTCTTCCATATTCCTATGTACTTGTTTATATATGCATTTATATGGTTAACATACATCTGATCCTATGTTATTTATAGATATAGATCCTTGTTTCTTCGATATTAGTATGTTATTGTGATTCCACAGGTTCTCTTTGAAGCTGGGCAAACGAAGAAGAAGCAGCGAAGCTCTATCAAGAAGGAGAGGAAATCAAGCACAAGACTCAGGTTGGTCTTCTTGTTTCTCCTCTTATCTATCTCCATAAAAGAAAACAATAGTAGACTTTACTTGTTTGTTTCTAAGATAGCCACCCATCTTAGTGGGAATAGCAGCATCCGAATGGACACTATTCCCGGTAACAAAATGTGACTCCACTGGGGAGCGACTAGATTACTTGTTAGCCTATCTATCCTTGTTTCTTTCATAAATTTACAGACAAAGCCTGAAGTCAAGACAGCTAGCCTTTGAACTACATTTGTTATACAAATGCAAAGTAGATCAATGCTGCTTCAGTCTATCTCCGGGTTTTGTTTATGAATTAAACAATAGATCTGGAAGCAATCTAATTGCCCTAAGTGGTGGCTCTAGTAACCTCTTAGATCACCCCTGTGTTTTACATACGCTGATCTTTACTTACTCGGCCTAAATCCCTGAACTAGATTGCAAACTGTGAGTGAAAACCTGTTTGAAGTCTCACACTGGTACCATCGTACCCTGCCTCGTACTTCCCGAGTGCAGTAGGTGCGTTACATACTGGTTTCACTGTGTAACAAGTGTGATGGTCAGGGAGGGTTAACTTTACCCTCAGACTATGGTTTTTTCTCACTGTTTTCAGTCCTATTCAAGATTTTTGTTGTCTGTAGTCAGTGTACTTCTGTGAAAACCCCCTTCTCTTGCCTTATTCCGCCTCCTTAGTGCAAAGAACTGTAAATTTTTTTATGTATTGTGCACCATTTTCAGTTCTCTTTTGCAAAAAAGTAGCATAGTTGAACTGTCGTCTCTAGATCTGAAAGTGTCGTAGCTGTCATTTTTAGTTTTGGAAAGCAACCCCATTGTTCTTGATAGTCGATTATACAGTTACTATTGCATAGGATTTGAATTAGCAGTTTTAAAGTGTTGAAAAGCAATTTTCATTTCAAAATTGCAAAGTGTCTCTCTTACTTTCACTTCATTTTGAAAAAGAATTTTGTTGAGTACTGTCGCTTTAAAAGTAATTCATATTTGCATATAGCTTTCTTAACATCATTCACATTAAGAAGGTTAAAAACAAATACATGCATGTGCATTTGCATTTTGATTGCTTGGCTTGATTTAGGACTGTGCATTTAGCATGTGCTCTGTGCTCTGTGAAGAAAAGATTCTTGACTTTCTTCCCTTTAGTAGCTAGGATTTTCATTGTTGAAAGAAGATTAAACATTTTTTTATCATCTTAGACTGCATTTTAGGAATTATATACACATCACGTGGTGAACCTGAAAGGCAAATTTTTAAGCAAGATCAGCTTAAAATAAATTCAATGAATCACGCTTTGGAATTTAACGCACAACATCTAGAGGTCTAGGATAGAGACGTATTTTGGCATCGTAAAGCCTGGTAACTATTGTTTTCAGTGTTGGTTGGGTGATTCCTCCACTCTAAGACGGCAAGTGACAATACGGACTTGTGCTCCCATGTACCGTCGAGTATATTGGGAGACCACAATAGGCTACATCCTTTATCCTTAGGAAGCCGTGTCTGTCGCCCTATTGATCGCAATGCACTGAACACAGAATTCGGGAAGATTGATTGTCATACCGTAAAAAGTATTCTGCAGTTTTGTGATTGGTTTGGTAATGCTCTCTACCTAGATCTTCAGAGAAGTCCATTTTTCTCCTTTTCAAACTCCTTAAAGGAAAAGGTCCTCTGAGCACTTGTCACTTCAGGCTCAATAAAAATCGAAGGCGACTAGAGTCATCTTTTGTTTTTTCTCGACTCTCTAAAATTGAAAAAACAATTTGTGTCAAAGCGTCTAAAAATTTATTTTAAATCGGAATAGCATCACAAATTCCCCCGTTGATCTTCAGGTTGAGAAAATGGAGTCTACCTACCAACGATTTCCCCTTGGAGGAAATCCTAGTCCCTTCTCCTCTTGGGGAGATGTTGGTGCACCCCATATGGCCACTTTGTCACTTCCAGGATTGACAATTGGTTTGCCTATCTGGCTCTTCTCTACCTTTCTCGTTCAGAATCTCGTAATTCCTGAACAGTCAAATCAGCAACTAGACGACACTAGAGTTGCCTCCCAACCTTCTACTTCGTCGGATTCTCCCTCTCCTCCTTCCTCTTCACTTGATAAAGCCGATAAAGCTAAAAATCAAGTAACTGAGAAGAAGAAGAAGTAGAAAGAGCAAAAGGAAAAGAATAAAAAGGAACCAAAATCGAAAGGGAGCAACCAAGTGTCATCTAGCGAAAATCCTCACACTGCACTGTCGAAACCTAAATCTCCTTGTGTCATTTGCAATGGAGACCACTATCACTGAGATTGTCCCTGTATCCCTCGGATCTTAAGGGACTGGTCTCCTTGTTTGCACAATCCGGTAGCGTCAACCTCTGGCAATCATGTTGAATGCTCACCATCAACCAGTGAAAGTGAAGCACATGGCCAGAAAAGGAATCCCAAATTTCCTTGTAAGTTGTGTGAAGGCAATCACGCCGTCCACTGTTGTCCCTTCCTTGATAAGGCTAAAATAGTTCTAGATGATCGTCCAGTTTCACCACTACGACTTCCTCCTGGATATAAAAAACTCTTTCCAAGTCCTCCACTAGTTGAAAATCTGGCTGGCCCATCATTGTGGTTGGCCGAAGTGTCTATCATTGAAAATGAACCCTCTGAATCCATACCAGATGAAATTCAAAGGGTCGATACGGCAGTTAACCTGTTCTTGCCTTCAGAGTGTCCATCTTCGAATGATATCGTCACTGAAGAGAAAGAGAACGACACTATTCAAATTCTTTTCATCAACACAGACTCCGATGAACTTAGGGGTAGTCCTCCCATTCCTTTATCGCAGGAAGGAACTTCATCAGAGTCATATTCGACTGTCTATTCGGTCCCACCACCAAGCAGCCTAATCATTTCCTTCGACTAGAATCTACTAGGTAGACCCCGTTTACCAGCTAGTGTACCATTCAGAATCATTGTACAAGATTACAGAATGGTCATGGTTGGTACCATTATTGATGAAGGGGCTTCTATGAGTATCCTTTCCTCAACTGCTTGGAAAGTGCTTGGTTCACCGTTGTTTTTGCCTAAAATGAGAAATCTGACAGGCTTCGACAAAGGAACTAGTCAACCTTTAAGGATCCTTCCAAATGTGCCCATTACTTTGAGAAGGCAAATTGTTCACATGAACGTTATGGTAGTTCAAGGACCTTTAGATTATAATCTACTCCTTGGACGCGACTATATTTATTGCATGGGAGCCATTGTCTCCTCACTCTTTAGAGTAATGTGTTTTTTGCACGAAGGCAGAATGGTCAAGCTCGTAGACGAAATGTCATTCCCCGATTCACACATCGTAAATAGTCAAATGCCATCCCTAAATGGTCTTTTCACGCAAGAAATGTCTCATTGGTCTCCAACCCATCCACCTGATGAGCACAAGTGATTCAAGAGGATGAGATTGAAACCCAGGGGGCATGCACCCTGGTCTGTTTCGACAGGAAAAACCTTGGGTATAGAGTAGATTTCCATGAGGGATATATGACTAGTCTGACGAACCTGTCCTTACAGGAAAATGGGATCAGGCTGGAATAAGATACCTTCCTCAAAGTTATGTGAATGGAATGCATTTTTGTCGTTCACCTTTGTCTGTTTCAATAGACATCACTGAGGAAGCATTTTATCTGCTATGCGGATATAACTTTCTTGGTAACCTGGAAATTTTTCGCTATACTTGGGGGCATGCAAACCTTTCTGCATGCAAGTGAAGAGCGGCTATTTATTTTTTAAATTTGTAGGACCTCTAACCCTTTAAACTCGTAAGGCTA
>APFE030524971.1:17559-31832 GCA_000404065.3 Pinus taeda
TGGAAGATCATGGAATCTTCCAAAAGCTTCCCCTCTGACACTTGCCTCTCTATTTTCGACCAAGGATGAGTAAGAGATCATCATTCTCCAAGTGGAAGCAGGAACTATCAAAGAGAAGACACTAATCAAGATCCCAGAAGACGACTCACCTATCTGTAATCATCTATATATGGATCCCTCATCACAGAGATCCAGAGGCTGGAATTTTGTATCTTATGGAGAAGTGTTTCTGGTTTTCTGGTGTACATTCATAGTGTTGGGTGATCTAAGCTTTGCTTGAGGTGAAGAAGGGCTTCCTAGCTAGAGGATGATGCTGGGTGAGAGCATATGGTTGTAATCCTCTTGCTACTTTTCATCTTAATAAATTTATTCTTGTTTTCTTCCATATTCCTTTGTACTTGTTTATATATGCATTTATATGGTTAACATACATCTGATCCTATGTTATTTATAGATATAGATCCCTGTTTCTTCGATAGTAGTATGTTGTTGTGATTCCACAGGTTCTCTTTGAAGCTGGGAAAATGAAGAAGAAGTAGTGAAGCTCTATCAAGAAGGAGAGGAAATCAAGCGCAAGACTCAGGTTGGTCTTCTTGGCTCTCCTCTTATCTATCTCCATAAAAGAAAACAATAGTAGACTTTGCTTGTTTGTTTCTAAGATAGCCACCCATATTAGTGGGAATAGCAGCATCCAAATGGACACTATTCCTGGTAACAACAGGTTGTGCCTTCGCCCATCAAGTCAAATACTCAGTCACGGTGATAATGTACGTGCACCTGTCTTCTTTCCTTGAGACTGAATGGGTCCCACAAAATATATTTCCCATTTCTCGAAAGGTTGTAACATCATCTGTGGGTTCAGAGGTAGCTCATCTCTTCACGATGGCCTGCAAGTCCTTTGACACATGTCACACAGCCTGCAGTAGGCTTTTGAATCCTTATGGATGCTTTGCCACCACAACCCTGCGCATAGAACCTTCTAGCTGGTCGCCCTTCCTGCGTAATGCCCTCCCGCAGCACCCCCATGAGCGTCCATGAGGATACTACTTCTTTCAAATTCTAGTACATATCCTCGCAATACTTCATCAGACCCCATTTTGTATAGATGTCCGGTAATGATAGAAAATCTTGCCGCGTGCACCACTAACTATTACAGATCCATTTGGGCACATCACTCCCATCATCTAGATCAGTGTTTTAGGGATCATAAAACTCTAATTTCAGTTGCTACATGCCCTAAACAAGTCACCCTTTTGAATGCCTCCTTCCTAGATAGTTTCATGACATGAATACATCCTGAAATGACCTCTAAAGGGACCAACACAAGTATGCCCATGTAAGGGTGCACTACAAAGAAGTTAATTCCATTCCAGGGTGCTCTGCAAAGAACTTAGGCCTCCTTTTACCTGTGTTGGGCGAGTTTGACAAAATTCGCATAGGCTTTGGGGAATATTCTTATCTTTTGGAGTCATCTAGAAGGTTCTCTCACTTATCAACTCCTATGAGCTCGAAAATGGATAAGGAATGAGTTAAGATGCATCCTATCCTCTCATCCCTTCCTCCATGGAACTAATTCTAAGAATGGGAGGCCATTCATTACCACTATTTATGACAAAACCTCCTTCATATCCCTATAAATTGACCACCCATCTAAGTGATCAGGGGTTGGACTATGTTGAATTGTAAGGAGATAATGTTGCTATTAGAATTCGCTTTGAAGCAAGTATTGTAATGCTACAAGTTTGTCATGCTTTTGATGTGATGTGGATGGGATCCAAGCTAGAGGAATTTCTTTGAATCAGACACAATGGTTGCAATTCCTTCTTCTATTCAATAAAGTATTTGAACCATTATCCCATATGTTTGTATTGTCATATGATTCTTATATGTGTGAAATGTATCCGATTCCATTCACTTATATTGAATATATCTTTTTCTTTGATCAGTTCTTTGTCTTATGTTTGTGTTTACAGGTACTTCTCAAGCATGTTAAGTATGGGAAGGAGCGACAAGATCGATACAAAAGAGACAAGAGGAAAGAGGAACTACAAGTAGGTTTTCTTATCTTCTTTGTTTTATCTATTGCTTATAGGAAAACGCTAAAGTGCTTTACACTGTTTTTCTAGATATGGCTACTTATCTAGGGAATTAGTATTTATCCGTAGATACCAAATTCTCCAAAATAGATTGGCAACTCTGCTAGAGAAAGATCATATTTCCTATTAGCTTATCCACCTCATAGGACATTCTTGTAGACCCTACTTGTGTTCATTGATTGTATTTCAACTCTTTTGCATTGAATTTTGGTCAAAATTGTGTCAATTTTCCTTTTGAAATGGCTCATTATCACCAGCGCAAGCTTGCGAGGGACACAGTGTGCTGCAAAGTAGCCCTGTCTTAGGGATAGTGCTCTGAAGCACATTGTGTCCCATTCAGGGCTGCGTTGATCCTCCTAGGGTTAGTTTCCCACCTATGGAATGAGTTTTTGCCAACTTTTCTCTGTTTGTTTGTTTGTTGATTGATCAATGAATGTCATGTCTTAGAGAACAAGTTTCTATCTCCTTTGCTAGCCCTACTTTGACCTAATTGATTAATGTTTCTTAAATGTTTTCTTTGTCATTATCGATCTATAGTCAAAGTTATAATATAGCTGATTAATCTTTGATCGAAAGAAAGTGTCGCAAAAGCCTTCTTTTCCTTCAAAACATAACTGTCGTAAAGTATTCGTTCTTTTTAAAGATTGATTGATTGTATGGGCATAACTTTCCCTTTTCTTTACATTCACACTAAGGAAATTGAAAATAAATACATGCATGTTGCATTGAAAAAGTTTTTGTGTGCTCATAGGAATAGTTTAGGGAAACTGCATTAGATTATGCTCTTTTCTCTTTGATCAAAAGAAATCTAATTTCTATATCCCTAGTAGCTAAGATTTTCATTGTTAAATTGAATGGAAAAAATGCTTATCGTAATAGTTGCATTCCTAGGAATTTCATAATACATCATGTGGTGAACTTGAAAGGAAAATTCCTACGCAAGATCAACTTAAAATTAACATCAATTTACCTAATGGAGCATTGTAATAAATGAAAAACATTTAGTGGTTATAGGCTAGAGACTTGTTCTGGCGTTGTAAAACAAAGCAATTGTCGCTAACTTGTCTGCAATACATCCTAAGTGTGATACCTCATTCCATATATGTGAGTATATCGTAGTTCGTCCACATACCTTCGTGTATATAGCGCAGTGTTACAGTATGTAAAGTATATGGGAATGCTCTCATTGTGCGGTTTTGCATTAGACAGTGCTTATATGGATTGAGCCTCCACGTACCTTTGAGTATATATGGGAGGACAAAACTAGGTTTATATCCATCCTTAGTTAATCGAGTTGGCCGCCTTATACACTGTGATACACCAAACACACCATTCAAGGAGATTTCCTGCCCATACTGCTTGGTTCGCCAGGAGGTATTCTGCAGTTCACAGTTGCTTGGTAAACCTTTTGCCTAGCTTACACCTTTTTTGTTTATTTCTTTTTTGATAATAAAATTAATCAGAAATTGTGGAGGAACATCAACCCTTACCCCATCATTCATGGAGAATAGTGAGTAAATTGCCTTTGCCGCCTGAAGCTACACCTATTTGGTCAAAGTCATCTCGCTTAACTGAGTCAAGTACATCAAGAACTCCTATTTCTTCATCTAAATTACCTCAATCATCCATTTCGATAAGTACTGAGACTCTAGTTACTCCAACTATTTCTATTACATCCATTTCGGAAGAAGAAGTTTCACAATTACCTAAGGAGATTATCACTGATCCTAGTGAAACAGTAACCGAAGTTGTTCAACAACAAGTTGATCCTCGAGTTGAAGTTGCTCAACAAGAAATTACTTCTAAACTTGAATAAATTCAACCAGAACTTAATCCAGAACCTATCACAGTTCAAATAGAAGTTACATCTTAACCTGAAGTTGTTCAAGAGCCTCTCCTTGAAACTATTGTTCTTTTACCAGAACATCTGGACTTCAAATTTGAACGGTCATAAGTTGTTACTTTACTAGAATACGATCAACTGGTTACCCCTCAGACATCAGTAACTACTAAAACTTCCACTTTATCAACACTAGAAGTCTATTATGGACCAGACAGTGAAGTTCTTCCACCTGGTTTAATTGTTGTCGAGGAAGAATTGGAAGAAGATTCTACACCTGGAACCCCATTCCATTTTGGAAATAGGCTTAATCTTTATCCCTATACTCCTCATTTTACTACTCCTTTTGATCTTGCTTCTTTTCAAGTACCCTTTGATTCTTTAGGGCAACTTTTGGGTCAGTTAACTATGGCTAAACAACTGTCAACATCCCAGACTATATCATCTAATGTAGCCATGGCAGAATCTTCTGTCGTAACCTCTTCGATGTTTTCCACTACACCTGAGTCACATATATACAGTGAATCGTCTGTCCCTGTTGGTTACCAAACTTTATCTGGAACCCACTCAGGGGTTTCTTCTACACCATGGTCATCACCCATGTCCTCAACCAGAATTCTACTTGGTTATTCTTTAACGGGAACTCAATAGTTTGACCTTACATATCAATATCAAACTGGGCAATCTAGTCAACAACAACCTATGTATCCATTACATACTGGATTTCTTCCATATGGAGAGCAATATGCTTATTCACCTTATCCTCCATATCCTGGAGGACCATCATATGGTAGTATCCCGCAGTATTCAAGTCAACTTGGAATTCGAGTTTGTTAATGGAAACTAGCAATGTGAGTTCAACCAAGGCTTATGTATCCAACACAACCAATGCAAAATGTGTCAGCGATTCCTACTACACCTGTTGTTACCATTGTACTATAGTCACAAGTTCAGATAGTTGTATCTCAACTTTTACAAACGGGTCCTTCTACCTCGTAACCATAAGTTTCAGGTCAAGAAGTTTGAGTTTCTAAAGTTGTTATGCAACAACCACTTGTGTCTGGGATCCAACAAACTCGGGTTAGTATACCTTTATCTGGAGTGACTCAGGCTTACACTGGTATATTTTATTCACAACTTGGCCAGCCTTTCATTGCTGGGCAACAACAATCGTTAAATCAATAACACTTGTACCAACAACAATAACAGTTGATTCAACAACCATGGTAGCCCCAATTTCAATAGCCTCAATTCTAGCAATAACAACCCCAATTTGAACCTGCCCAATAGGCTCAATCTGGGCTTGGATAGCATCAAGCTTACCAAGGTCTTGGTCAACAAGGTTTTCCTGGTTATGGACAACTGCAAATTCAACCTGGTTATCAACAACCACCTTATGCTGGATTTGTTCAACAACCACCTTATCAAGGTTACCAAAATGCAGATGCCCTATGTTGGTATGCAAAGACCTATTGCTCAAGCAATTCCTTCATATCCTAGGTATGCTCAACCTAACTTGAATCAAAAGTTTCCATTTTTAGGACCTCTAGAATTACCAGATTTAAACCAACTCACTAATGATCCAATCTTATATGCACCTTGGTGGCCAGTGATTCTGCATAAATTACCTTCTGAAATTCTAAAATTCAATGGAAATCCTGGAGAAGACCCATTAAATCATGTCATGACCTTTCACTTGTGGTGTTCATCAAACTCCTTAAATTATGACTTAGTTAACTCTGTCTTTTCAAAATAATGCTTATTGATCTGGTTGCGAAGTGGTACATTGAGTTACCACAAGCTTCTTTTGAAAACTTTATGACTTTATCCACCACATTCTTGACCCACTTCCAGTTACCTATCAGATACGAAACTGGAACAGAACTCCTAACCGACTTTAAACAGACTACTTCTACTCATATATCATATCATATTCATGAGTGGTGGCGTCGTCATCGAATGGTTAAGACATATGTTTCTGATCAGCTTTTGGCTGAGTGGTTCATAAAATCCTTGTTTCCATCAATTACCGAGTATGTGGAAAAAGGTGGATTTGTCACAGAAGAGCAAGTAATTGCTTGTGCCCAATATTTGGATTTGATTTACACATAATTCGGCATGCTCTACGGCAGGATTCCCAATGCACCCCGACCAACTTTCACTATTCCTCCTCCTCCACAATCGAGTAAGGACTCTCATGCTGATGGCAATGTGATCAGTTCTTCGAGCACGCAAATGACAAGGATACCATCTGGTCAAACTCTTGCCATTTCCAATCAAACTACCAATGCATCAGAAAACACTCTTGCTTCCGAAGTCAATGTCGTGTCATCTGACAAAGGAAAAAATAAAAAGCAACCAAGAGGAAAGAACAAGGAGAAAAACAAGAAGAAACAAGATAATTCCCCTCAAGAGAAATCATCTGATTCCTCTACTTCGGTAAGGAAACCTCGTTATCCATGTCTAATATGTAATAACAAGCATTTTACAAGACATTGTCCAAACTACTTAGAAGTCTCTAAGCTTCTAAAAACTTCTAGCACATCTGCAGTGTTGACTAATCCATTTCCAAACCCATAGACACATTTGGTTGAGACAGATCATGCTTCCACATCCCAAGTACTTATGTTATCCATCACAAAGCCACAAAATGAAGTTTTGGTGTCAACGAGAAAAAATATTATGGAAATCCATCGTCATCATCGAATAATCAAGCCACTGATCAACCTAATCCTTCGACTTCGACTTCATCTGAAAATATTCCACCACCTATTGCACGAGAATTGACAATAAAACCACCAAAAGGAGTTGTGCATAAATCGACATTTAACCCTCGGGCTCGAGTAGCTCAGAATTATAACATAGTGGAAGATCTTTCTCAATCATATTCTACTATGTCAACACTCGAGGTGTTAAAAAATTGTCCCTCCCAGAAGTAGGCTTTAGTATCAACAATTTGTGGAATAGACCCTATGGATTCCAATCTTGTGGTTTTTAACCATGCGTGATATACACCACAGTTATCGGCACAATTAGATTCATAATACAAGTAAAATCTCTCAATAAGAATGTTCACTGAATGATTATTGATGAAGGGGCATCTACTTGAATTATGTCAATGAGCTGCTGGAAAAGACTTGGTTCACCATCATTGTCATGATCACCAACCACATTAAAAACTTTTGACAAATGAACATATACTCCTTGTGGGATTTTGAGTAACTTACAAATCAAACTAGGGGGGGAAACAATTACTATTGAGGTTTAGGTAATTGCCAGAACCCTCAACTACAACATTTTACTGGGAAGGCCATGGGTATATGTTACAGTTGTTGTGGTTTCCACGTACTTTTTTACTATTGCATTCCCTCATAAGGGTGGAATCATAGTTATCGATCAGCTTGCCTTCTTTCCATCTAGTTCTCAGGCTAAGGGAAGCATTCTTTTGGTACATAGACCCTCGCTATCATTTCAAAGTGTTGGTGTAGGCCTCTTTAAAGATCCTTCCCTAATCGGTACTTTTATGCTACCATCACCATCTGATTTGGTGGAAGTGGCAAGAGTAGAGACTTGCAACATGATTTCCTCCACCTCATCTGATTTAAGGAGGATTACCAATAATTCTGAAGTTGATAGTAATACTGAGGTTATGTCACTAAGCACCATTGAGCTTGCATAGCAATCAATTTTTCTCTCTTGTGCGGCAAACCCAAATCCACTTTCACCAATTGTATGGGTAGATCATTCGTTAGAATATGGTACTTCTTCGGACCCTTTTTCACGTATACATTCTACGTATGAAGGGATCATCCAATCACTAATGATAGGAGATGAACCATGGGAATATTATCATCATCATTCCCATCTTTCAGATGTCATCGAAGATTATTCAAATGAACTAAGCCACCCTTCAGTTGTTGATTTCCTTTCGAATTCAATTTTCATAGAAATAGTAGATTCCAAGCGAAACCTGTCAAATATTGAAGAAATGATTTCTATTAATATTTTGACCAAGCCTAATGTTGTAGAAAACATTCATGTCGGAAAATATTGTTCTCCATCAGAACTTGATAGTTACCATACTCTCTTTCATGAATTTAGAGACATATTTGCATGGTCATATGAGGAGGTGCCAGGCATTGACTCTAGTATTGTTGAACATGAAATCAAAATGTACCCTAATGTCAAACCAGTATGACAACGGCTTCGACCTATTCATCCAAAGAAATCTGATGCCATTAAATAAAAAGTTGAAAAGCTTTTGCGTGCTAGTTTCATTTACCTTGTACCTCTTACTGACTGGGTTTCCAACATTGTTCCTGTCATGAAGAAACAAGGGACAATTCGAGTGTGCATCAATTATAGGGATGTAAATAAAGCATGTCTAAAGGACAATTATCCTACTCATTTTATCAACCAAATTATTGACGAATGTGTCAGATGCGAAATATTCTCATTTATGGATGGTTTTTCCGACTACAATCAAATCAATATCCGTCCATAGGACCAATCTCAAACTGTTATTATTTGTCCATGGGACACATTTCGTATAGGAAACTCCCATTCGGTTTGAAGAATGTAGGGGCTATATTTCAAAGGGAAATGAACTATGCCTTCCATGACATCAAGCACATTGTTCAACCGTACCTTGATGATTTATTTGCTCATTCACGAAAGCAGACTGATCACCCGCAACATTTGAGAGCATTACTTTTACAGTGCTGACACTACAAGATACGACTGAATCCGCACAAATGTGTGTTTTGTGTTGGTTCTGGTTGATTTCTTGGATTTATAGTGTCTAAATATGGAATTCGACTCAATCCAATAAAAGTTCATGAAATTCTTGACTTGCATCCACCTTCAAAACTTTTACAATTACAGAGACTCCAAGGGAAGGCTAATTTTCTGAGGAGGTTCATTCCCATTTACGCTGAAATGGCTAAAGTTTTTACACGCCTTTTGAAAAAGGGGATGCCCTTCCATTGGGATCAGGTTGTGCAAGCTTCCTTTGATGCTCTTAAAGATACCTTGATTAGAGCGTCAATAATGTATTCTCTGAATTATCAAAATGACTATTACCTGTATCTCACCACTGCATATACAACCATTGGCATGGTTTTAGTCCAAGAAGAAAATGGGATTGAACATTCGATTTATTATTTGAGTCACAACATCAATGATATAGAAAGTAAGTACTCTTATGGTGAGAAACTAAATTTGGCAGCTGTTCAAGTTGTTCAGAGATTTCGCCATTACATCCTACTCCAAAAGACCACTGTCATTTCAAATTCCAACCCTATGACATACATTTTGTCACGTCAATTGCTGGGGGGAAAATAATCAAAATGGATAGTCATTTTGTAGGAGTTTGATCTAGAATTAATCAAGTCCAAATAAAAGAAATCTCTCATTTTCACCCAACTACTTTGTGACCTTCCCTCAACCTCCATTGATTCAAAATCTGAACCATCAATTTTGGATGAGTCTCTGTTTCTCATATCGTCATCTAACCTGTGGTATGGAGATATATTGATCTATCTCCAGACCCAAAATTTCTAGCCTGATACCTCTTGTTCGTAGCAGTGATGTATTCGATACCAAGCCAAAGATTATCTAATCATTAGGCACGCTCTTTACCATCGTGGTATCGATACAATTTTATGGAGGTGACTCACACATGAGGAAGCCGAGAAAGCATTGAATGATTGCCATTTAGGTGCTTATGGTGGACACTTATCTGGACATGTTACTGCATAGAAAATTCTCTGTGTCGGTTACATATGGCCAACTATATTCAAAGATTGTATTATTGCCATCAGAAGATGTGACGCATGCCAGATTTATAAACAAAAAACTGGATTACCACCTGCACCATTGCATCTAGTCGTTGTTGTTGGACAATTTGCCAAATGGGGCATTGACTTCATGACATATAACCCCACCTTAGTTGGGGGGCATGCGTATATTATAGTCGTCGTTTACTATTTTACCAAATGGGCCAAAGTGATTCCAACATTAAACAATAGTGGCGAAATGACTGCTCTTTTCCTTTTTAACCATGTGGTTGCCCGGTTTGGTGTACCACAAGCCATAGTTACAGATCATGGGTCACAATTTCACAATCACATGATGGCTGAGTTGACTGCTAAGTTAGGACTATCACATGATAGTTCTACCCCTTATAACCTGCAAGTGAATGGAAAAGTTGAGGCTATCAACAAATTCCTGAAGCGGATGTTGCAAACAATGATAGGGGTTCATAAACGAAACTGGAATTTAATCTTGTACTCTGCCTTGCGGACATATCGAACCTCAGTGAGAAATGCAACTAGATTCACACTCTTTCAGTTGGTGTACGATTTAGAAGCAATCTTACCGATACAATGAAAAATTTCATCTCTCAAACTCACGATTGACCTGGTACCTGACACTTCTAAAAAAGAATCATGTTTCTTGGAATTAATCCATCTGGATGAAACCCGTCAAGATGCCATATTGGCTAATGAAGCACATAAGAAATGAATCAAGGCGCAATATGATAGAAATGTCAAGCCTCATATCTTCTCACAAGGAGACCTAATCTTACTTTATGATTAGGAAGCTGATAAACTTGGAGCAGGAAAATTTGAACCAATGTGGGTGGGTCCTTATATTGTCAAGCATGTTTTGGAAAAAGGTGCATACAAGTTAGTAGATTATGATGGGATTCCATTGTTGCAGCCCCAAAATGGGTTGTACCTAAAATGTTACTATGCTTGATTGAGTGTAGTAAAATTCACTGTATATATGCTTTCATTACATGTGTGTGTGTTAGTTTGTGTCTTTTGGATTTTTTTATTCGGTTAGTAATCCACTTTGCATTTGTTGCATATGTCAGAGTCTTTAGAACCATTTTTTGGTTACACCGATGTTGCTAGTCGTAGTACGTAGAATCTATATTTTGTAGCATGGGCTATTTTTGCTCCAAGTGGCGAGTTAGTGAGATTTCAAGGGATTTTTATCAATCGATCGATGAACAACATCATTGAGTATAGTGCGTTGATCGAACTTCTCTCTGATGCCATTTCTCTTGGCATTTGTCGAATCATCATTAGGTTGGACTCACAACTAATTGCACTACAACTAACAAACATTTATAATATCCGAAATTCAACAATTATTTGCATGTTCTTTAGAGTTCATATTTTGGAAAGGTATTTTGAATACATTCAATATCAACATATTTCCAGAAACTTTAACACATTAATTGATTCTCTAGCTAATTATGTGTTAAATAGAAATTTGTGACACATGTAAAAGTAATATTTTCAATTCACATCATCAGTTGAATAGGATTGCACATAACCATAGAAAACTCTAAAAGTAAAATAGATAGGTGTTTTAAAAGTTTTTACAGTTGGGTGTAGAGCCTGATTATCTTCTGTATTCAAAGGTTTTAGCTGGATGTATACCCTAGGAATACTGTACACCCCTCCATGCGGGGGGGTGCGGGGGGGACTTGTGCCCCCCGCGGGGGTCTGGGATGGTAAATCCCCCCAAGCTGGGGGGTTTGGGGGTTAGTAGTCCCCTGGTGGGGGTTCAGGGTCAGTGCCCCCGAAGCTAAAAATAGATGTAAAATTGCCTTCTAAAAGTCTAGTAATTTCTAGTCAATCTGGGTCGTTCATTAGGTGAATGATCTAACGGTAGAAGTTATGTTTAATTTAGGGTTTTTTGCCCTAGAAGGCAACCCCTCACTATATATGAGGGAATTGTATTGCGTCTATGTATATCTGTATTCTGAGTGAGAAAGAGAGAGGAGATTAAGAACAAAGAGGGTGTTACAATGAATCTGCTATAGGTTGTATCTCTTCAGTTTGCTAGATAATATAATAAAAGAAGGACTTCTTGTTTCTCCATGGACGTAGCCCAAACTGGGTGAACCACGTATATCTGTCTCTCTCTTGTTTTATGTGTTTTCTGTGTTTATATTTCTGCAATATTTTATGTGTTCCATCGCTCTATAATATATAATTTTCTAACAACTCGTATCAGAGCCGAAGGTCTATTTGGCAGTTAAACTCATAGGAGAGAAGGGTTCCTGGTTCGAGTGGGAGCAATGGCGGAAGATGGTAGGTTTAGAGTCGAAAAATTTAATGCCCACAACTACCAATTGTGGAAGATGCAGATGGAAGATTATCTGTATCAAAGAGATATGTACCTACCATTGAGCAAAAAGACAAAGAAGCTGATGAGTATGATAGACACAGAATGGGATATTCTCGACAGAAAGGCACTTGGAACAATATGTCTATGCCTAGCGGCGTCAGTAGCATTTAATATTTCAAAGGAAATGACAACATAGGGTTTAATGTCGGCATTGGCCAAACTATATGAAAAACCATCGGCCTCAAATAAGGTATTTCTTATGAAGCGTTTATTTAATATGAAGATGTTAGAAGGTGGATCTGTTGCAGATCATTTAAATGATTTTAATATAGTTACAAGTCAATTAAGTTCTGTAGGGTTAAATTTTGATGATGAAGTTAGGGCTCTGTTATTTCTGTGCTCATTGCCAGAATGTTGGAATGGCTTAGTTCTAGCCATTAGTAACTCTATCTCTGGATCTATTACTTCAAATTTTGATGATGTTTACGGTGCAATCCTTAGTGAGGAAATGTGATGGAAAAGCTCCAGTGAGACATCAGGTATTACTTTGACTACAGAGACTAGGGGAAGAAAAATGGAAAGAGGAAAGAGCCTAGGATATCGCAGTAAGTCAAGAAAAGGCAGATCCAAGTCCAGATAGGGGATAGTGTGCTGGAAATGTAGGAAGAAAGGACACCTGAAGAAAGACTGCAAGTCTCAAAAGGGAAAATAAGGAGACGCACAACAAGAAACTAATCATGAAGAGAATGTAAAAGGTGATGTGTTGCAAGATGCTTTGATTCTTTCACTAGAAAATATTATTGATGCCTGGGTGGCAGATTCAGGGGCCTCATTCCATGCCACACCTGATAAGAAACATTTTCATGATTATGTTCAAGGATATTTTGGACAAGTTCAATTGGGTAATGATAAACCCTGTAAAATCATTCGAATGGGTATAGTTTTCATAAAACAGCAAAATGGAAATCAGTGGCTATTGAAGAATGTAAGGCATGTTCCAGATCTAAAGAAAAATCTAATTTCAACAGGGAAGTTGGGAGGTGAAGGTTGCATAAGTACTTTCACAGATAAAACCTAGAAGGTCACAAAAGGATCCCTGGTAATAGCGAAAGGAGAAAAGGTTGGTACCTTGTATTTATGTAATGGTATTTCTAATTATGTTAATGCTTTAACCTCTACAAGAGAAGATACGGTATTGTGGCATCATAGGCTCGGGCACATGAGTGAGAAGGGGATGCAGATTCTTCACTCAAGAAATTTGTTGCCAGGTTTGAAGCATGTTGACTTAAAATTCTGTTAGAATTGCGTTTATGGAAAACAGAAGAGAGTCAGATTCCTTAGAGTTGGGAAAGAAAAGAAGAGTGAAAAACTAGAGCTTGTGCATACAGATATATGGGGACCTGCTTAGGTATCATCTCTTAGTGGCTCTCGTTATTATGTTACTTTTATTAATGATGCAACCAGAAAAACCTGGATTTATTGTATTTGAAATAAATCTGATGTATTTGATACTTTCAAGAAATGGAAAGCTTTGGTTGAAAATGAGACAGGGAAAAGGTTGAAGTGTCTCAGATCAAATAATGGAGGTGAATATTGTAGCAAAGAGTTTGATAGGTACTACTTAGAGAATGGAATTCGCAGAGAGAAAATAGTTCCAGGAACACCATAAGAAAATGGTGTGTCAGAAAGGATGAGCAGAACAATCATGGCAAGAAAATGGTGTGTCAAAAAGGATGAACAAGACAATCATGGAGCATTCAAGGTGCATGAGATTGCATGCAGGATTTCCTTTACAATTTTGGGTGTTGTAGATACTGTAGTTTATCTAATAAACAGAGGGCCTTCAAGTTCCTTGGATGGTGGTATTCCAGAGGAGGCATGGACAGGTAAAAAGGTAAACTACTCTTTTTTAAAGACTTTTGGTTTTGAAGCCTTTGTCCACACTAATAAAGAAAATAGAACAAAACTTGAAGCAAAATCAAAGAAATGTACCTTTATTGGATATGGTGTTAATGATTTTGGTTATCGCTTATATGATTATGAAAATCACAAAATCATTAGGAGCAGAGATGTAATATTCAATGGAAAGGTCTTGTATAAGAATCAGTTGCAGAAAAGAAACAGGAAAAAGAAAACAAGGAATACACAGTTCTTGATGAAATCACTTAAAAAGTAAAGGTGCCTGAAAA
>APFE030524971.1:32350-47816 GCA_000404065.3 Pinus taeda
AAAGACAACCTTTCTCCATGGGGATTTGGAGGAAGAGATATATATGCAACAGCCACAAGGATATGAGGTAAAAGGGAACGAGAAACTAGTGTGTAGATTGAAGAAGAGCTTATATGGCTTAAAATAGGCTCCAAGACAGTGGTATCTAAAATTTGAGAAGTTTGTGTCCGAAAAAGGTTATACTAGATGTCACTTTGATCATTGTGTTTATCTCAAAAGGAAAAATGATGGCAGCTACATTATATTGTTATTGTATGTAGATGATATGCTTGTTGCAGGTTCTAACATGCAGGAAATAAATGTGCACAAAAGGAAATTGGCAGACTCATTTGCAATGAAGGATTTGGGTGTTGCAAAACAAATCCTTGGTATGAGAATAACTAGAGACAGGAAGAATTGCAAATTAACATTGTCTCAAAGTGAGTACATAGAAAAGGTGTTGAAAAGGTTTAGTATGCAGAATGCAAAACCAGTTAGTATACCTTTGGCTAGCTATTTCAAATTAAGTAAGGAGGCATGTCCCAAGACTTGAGAAGAAATGGCTCATATGTCTAAAGTTCCATACGCATCAATAGTTGGAAGCTTAATGTATGCAATGGTCTGCACAAGGCCTGATATTGCACATGCAGTGGGAGTTGTAAGCAGGTACATGAACAATCCAGGAAAAGAACATTGGATGGAAGTGAAGTGGATTCTCAGGTATTTGAGAGGTACTATAAATCAAGCATTATGCTTTGGTGTCTCAAACATTGCTCTACAGGGATATGTTGATGCATATATGGCACATGATAGAGATAATAGGACGAGCACTACAGGATATGTATTTACTGTAGGTGGAAAAACTATCAGTTGGGTTTCAAAAATCCATAGTGTTGTTGCACTTTCAACAATAGAAGCAGAGTATGTTGCTGCTATAGAGGCTAGTAGATAAATGATTTGGTTACAAAGGTTTCTGCATGAATTGGGTAAGAAGCAGGAGTTGGGCAGGTTATACAGTGATAGCTAAAGTGCCATACATATTGCAAAGAACTCTGCATTTCATTCCAAGACTAAACATATACAGCTCAAGTACCATTTCATACGGTCAGCATTGAAAGATGGACAGTTAAAGCTGGAAAAGATACACACTAGCTAGAATCTTGCAGATATTCTAACAAAAGTTGTAACCAGGGAGAAACTGAGAATCTACTCAATTCCAATTGGTCTTCAAGTATAATGAAGAATATGAGAAACAACCAAGTCCAAAGTGGAGTCATTGTCTAGCAAATGAAGCAGCGGTGGAGTTGCTATAATCAGTCTCCAAGTGGGAGATTGTTCAGTGTGGAGCCTGATTATCTTCTGTATTCAAAGGTTTCAAACGGATGTATACCCCAGGAAGACTCTACACCCCTCCACATGGGGGGGTGCAAGGGACACCACATATATCTGTGTCTCTCTTGTTTTATGTGTTTTCTGTGTTTATATTTCTGCAATATTTTATGTGTTCCATTGCTCTGTAATATATAATTTTCTAACATTTACAAAATTTGTGTCCAAGACATGTTTGGTCATCTAACCCAAAAAAACTCAAAATGCATGCAAAACATCCTAAGTAGATCTAGTGGTGCTCATGATAACAGGCCACCGCCTGTGCTATCATGCACAAAAGCCTCGCTCAGTGGCTAGGAACACCAATATTGTGGCGCTGCAGCCTCACAAGTAACTCCTCAATCCAAACATCTAGAATACCAAGGGTTAATCCCTCTATGTGATCCTGTAACTCTGCCAGCGTCTCGACCAAATCTAAGTCCTGGAGAACTGCTCTCCCAATATTTCTCCATGCTGGCCCACCTGCACCATGTTGGTGCCCCACGGGTCCAATAGTACCCACATCTGCATGCATGGGAATGATTTTAGTTTAGTCTTGGAAACATTAAAAACACAAAAAACATGTAGAAACTTGAAAAACCAAAAAACACTTTGGTTAAACAATTTACCTATAGCACCCCATTGTGCTCCAACTGGTAGAATCAAATCTGCATCTCCACGAAAATCGATCCCTGAGTATGGATGATCCTCGATGACAAGATGTTGTCAATTGAACCAACTAAATAATGCAATGGGAAAATTGATTGTTGACTGACCCGCATGTCGAGCCATCAATTCAACCCACCTCTGCATACATGGATCTTTAGGACCAACTACACCCAGTGATACATGTTATGGTTGCATCAATGGGATTCTCTCTAAGGTAAAAATGATTAAGATCAAACCATAGTAGAAATTATTCGTCTTACCACTTTTTACCTTGGTCAGTTGTTCTTTCAATGAAGAAAGGACAGCCTCACACCAGTTTAATACATTTGGCTCTAGACACTCAAGTGCATACTGCATATATGATTTGTTTGCCAAATCTAGTGTCACATTGCTAGCTAATTTTGTGATTGTGAAGAGGATCATTCTTGAAGGAAAATAACCTACATCCCTGATGTTTATTTTCCCATCCTTGCTAGGTTGTGTACCTAGACAACAAAATTGTCGAATGTAATCTCTCACTGATTCACCTTGATGGGAAAATCTAGAAAGTGAGATGGGGGCACCTCGACTCGACAGTCTGGTAATAGGGACCATCATCAATGATAATAGGGACCATCTTGTCCCTTATTTTTGTCAGATCCCATGCATGAACAAGGAACTAAAATAGTTCTATTTGTTGCCTCATTCCGGACAACTTGAAGTATTTGAGTAACCCACAGATTTTGAGGGCCTCAACTGTACCCAGATTGTTTAGGGCAACCATGTCATGTTCTTCATGCTCTCTTTCTCGCCATGTAATTGCCATTTTGATCCAATGAAACACTGAAACACAATCATAAGCTTAGTTAGGATCCTTTCCATGCAAAAAACAGGTCAAGTTTTGGAGCAACTAGCTAAAACAAATTGGGACAACTCATCTAGTGTAGCCTAGGCAAAGAGATAGTGCGCTGCAGAGCAGGAAAACTTCTATCTAGGTGCTCTTCTGCGTAGTTTTCAATGTGAAAGCCTGCGTTGATCCCAGGGCGAGAAAATGAAACCCCAAAGGCCCCAAAAAACCCTAAAACTTGCATGAAATGACAAAATAATGCCCTGAAAAGAAAGGGGAGTGGTAGACCTCCTACCTGGTCCAGATGGCATGAGAAATGGTCCACAAAATCTCTCGCAATCAGCTGATGAAGTTTGAGGTAAAAAGCTAGCCCAAAGCACAAAACTAAATGGTAAGTTCTAAATGGTAAAAATTTCATGGTAAAAACTTGTTTTATGTTTATTTCATGTTCATTAATCAAGTAAACATTAGTAGTTGCCTATTTTTTCCTATGAAACTAGTATTTTTAATTCATTTGGTGGTGCTTTCAGAAGGTTTTATAGCTGACTTACAAAATTCGACGTGCTCGAATGTAAATTGTAGCTTTGACAGTAGAGCATACTTTTATCTCTTTTTTTATCTCTGTTAAAAACGAAAAAGGAACCCCCTTGGAGTCCTCTTTAAGCTCTTTTTCAGACTCTCTAAACATGAAAAGATTGTCAAGCGCTTGTCCTTTTCAGCTTGTTAATGGATTGGAACTGACATCTCTCTCGTATTATTTTACGCTTTTTTGGGTTTGAGAGGCTAATTTACGAAAAATAACTTGTAGAGTTTTCTTTTTGTTCCTTTTCAAACTCTCTAAACATGTAAAGGACCGAGTTATCTTTGTCATTAAACTCGTTAAAACATCAAATAGCGACAAACTTGTCCATCTAGACAAGACCAAGTTTCACCTTCACTAGACTCATTAAAACATCAAATAGTGATGGATTCACTTGAAGGGAGGAATTATACAACAATTATATGTTATCCTCCTCAAGCTTGATAAAAATAAATAGGTATTGGTTAGCAATGACTGGGGAAAATGGGAAAAAGGGGAAAACTAGTTTACGGTAGCAGGTCGCTCTTGGACATGACACTTCCACTCCATCACTGTGAATATTTGGTTATCATCTTGATGGTTATCACACTATTGGTCTATCATACCATCCATCACTTTGTTTCGGGTCAATGCTACCAATTCATTTCAATGTCGTTGACATGTTCAAGAGAAGTCATCCTGTCAAAATTCATCCTTTGCAATACCATAAACCTTCATTTTCATGACCGCCATTCCTGAACCTTGTGTCGCCAGCCAAATTATGTCTCCAAAATCACTACACTCATTTCATGTCATTGATTTGGGATACATCAAGTCCCTCCTACGATGAGTCGCTTCTTGTCGACATTAGCACATTATCCAAGAAGTTGACTTAGAAACACCCTTCCAATACCTTGAGGCTTGCATACATCAATGGCATGTTTCTCGCTTCTGGCGATAGGTTGACATAAATGGCATTCAACTGAAAGACTTTGTATGGTGTTCGACATCAAAACATATATTCACACCATGCAGAATCTACTACAGTACCTTGAGGATCATTATCATTATCATTGATTTCTCTCATGTCTATAAACAACTTACATCATTGGCTGGTAATCAGATGGTGTCTTCCCATGTTCAACTTCAGATCACATATTCACATGGTTAGACTCATACTTGAGTGAACGATTGGATGAGATAGGAGACCTAAATGTAGTTTCATCCATCCAGGCTATGATTTCAGGAGTACTAAATCATATGTACAATGGCTTTATATTGATGGTCATTTCGATCATGGGTCTATATCTATAGACGATTGTTTATTTACATGTAATGAAATTTTATAACCTGAGCATGGGTATGCATTCCCTCATTGATTCATGTAAAAATCAAAATATCATGATATATGTATTGTAATTGATGTAGGTCACCTTCCACTTCAAAAGCTCCTCATCACATCGTAAAGCATTTCATTCGACATTGGCATTTTTCTAACTTCATGCTTTAGGGGGCAACTATTACAGATCCATTTGGGCACATCACTCCCATCATCTAGATTAGTGCTTTAGGGCTCATCAAACCCTAATTTCAGTTGCTACATGCCCTAAACCAGTCACCCTTTTGAATGCCTCCTTCCCAGACAGTTTCATGACATGAACACATCCTTAAATGACCTCTAGAGGGACCAGCGCAGATAGGCCCATGTAAGGGTGAGCTGCAGAGAAATTAAGTCCATGTCAAGGAGCTCTGCAAAGAGCTTAAGCCTCCTTTCACCTGTGCTGGGCGAGTTTGAGAGAAATTCACATAGGGTTTTGGGAATATTCTTATCTTTTGGAATCATATAGAACGTTCCCCCACTTATCAACTCCTATGAGCTCGAAAATGGATGAGGAATGAGTTAAGATGCATCCTATCCTCTCATCCCTTCTGTTATCTCAAAATCAAGCCTGATAGGCTGCTGGTCAGGATGACTCTAAGTAACTATTTCAAACCAAGCTTTTGGCTAAGGCTTAGCCTCCTTAGCCTGAGAGGGCTCTCTCAAAGGGGTTTATGATTTTTTGATTAATGATAAGATGGCTAACTCTTGTGATGTAACAACATAGACAAATATAATGGCTGGATAAACATTTCATAAGTTCCCATTGGGCCTATGGATTCAAGCATACTTCAGTGAACAATGACACTATCTTTGTATAGAAGTCAGGGCACTTAGCATTTAAATGTTCAGAATACAACTTACATGAAACCACAGTTCACACATGCATACAGGAAGTCAGAGCACAATCAGTGAATTCTGAGTGATTATGCATCCATGCAACTGAAAAAAAGACATTAAGGGAAGAACAAAACACATATTCTGAACATGAAAAATCCTTCATGAATCCTGAGAAGAAAAGTAGATGCTTTGTATTACTGAAAATGGTCTTTACATAAGCTAAAACAGTACTTCTGTTGTCAAATTTCCAGCCCCCATTACATTGCTGTCTCAGCTATATATAGAATCCTTATTCTAACTAATTCAAGTTTCCTCCTCCAGCATGAGGGTAATTTTAGTAACTCGATCCTTATCTCTAATAATACCTATCAACTATTTAACTGTCTATTAAATACAAATACAATGCTGACTGGAATTTTAAAAAGTCCTAAATCAATTATGACTCTAACTCTATCTTCGTGCCATAATGGCTAATCCTCGTTCTTTGACACCTGGTTCTCTTTAGATTTGGCTGAGCTGGATATTAAATATGCCATATTAGCCTTTAAATGCTGGATCCCTATCTGTCCGTGGTATTAGGAAATGTCCCCTGCTTCTCGGCTTCTTTTTTCCATAATTTGCTCGAACATGAACAGCATCTTTCTGAGCCTTTAATCACCCCAGGAATGGAACGTGGCCACGTTCTAGATATGCTGTAGGCTGTGGTGATGGACAAGTGTCTCTTTTTCAAAAACTCCCGCTCATAACATCAACTGTCTGTCTGCATTAAAAAAAACATCATCTACAGCAGTTTCGTAGCGCGCTACAAAACTGTTGTTTTATTTAAAACAGTTTGCTTTTTTAACCCGAGAGCTTATATCATCCAATCATCGATTGCCAAAAACTCCCCTTTGATGCTTCACATGTGTAGCAGGGATTTAAACATCTTCAAAACACTAAGATTAAGCAAAATTAGCAAAATTGGGAACAAAACCTTTCCAGAAAAGCGAATTCATTTATTAGGTACCCGGCTTAGCTCTGCCTTCAGGTCTTCAGCAGCTTTCTTCAATTGGTTAATCTCTTCTTCAGCTGCTTCTATTTGTCTTTTCATGGCTGCCACATAATCTCCTTGAGATTTGATGGCTGCTTTACTTTTGCTGCTCTTTTGCTGAGGTCGTGTTCCTTCCCCTGTTTCCTCTGTTCTGGGCAGTGCTTCCTGTATCTGCTGGAAATTTCTGGTCATAGGTCTTCTAGGTTTAAAAACAAATTCCTGGGCTGGCTCATCAAACTTAAGCCTTTTTGAGGCCTTGGTTTTCTTAACCTTTACCTGTGGTGACTGTGTCAAATCAATCTGAACTGGTTTGGACTACTCTAACTCAATAGCCTGTAATAGATCATTTAGGCTTGCCTTAGACACAGGGCTTTCTTTGACAGCTATAGCTTTTCCTTTTTCTTTATTAATCTGGCTTCTTGTCCTCACCCTTGAGACTGCTTCAGGTTTACTTGCTTGAGGTACAGTCTTCTTACCCTGAGTCTTCTCCTTTGTTGATTTCTGAGGCTGTTCTTGAATGATTAACAGCTTCACTGGTTTTGGTAGCTGTGGCTTGGTTTTCTTTTTGGCTCTTGCTTCTCTTTGAAGCTTAGCTATTGTAAACTCTCTGGCTGGTTGTGGAGTAAGACCAGTCTTACTTTGGAATCCAGCCATGAAGATAAAATAATTCCAGTCTCTGCCTATCTTTTGGAGGCTATCTAAAATCAACAACTTAATCAGACCATGATGAAATAAAGAGGTTTCATAGTCCTCTTTCCTGAGTTGTACCTTATCACACATTTTACTTAGACTGCGAAATAAATAAAACGGAATGTCTATGGATACTTTCCTGGTAAAATGCAAGAGCAGTTTAAAATGATAAGGATAAACCTTATTGTACCTTCCTTCACAGGTTAAATACTTTTGAATGCAGGTAAGAAGAAGAGCATAATGTTCCTTGAGATAGTACCTAGGCACTGCTTTTGTGTAATCCTCATTTACATATGCCTCTTTTAAGAACTCCTTACAAGGATTCCTATCAAATTTAAAATTTTTGAACCATTCTTCTTGGCCTCTTGGTATCTCGGTTACAGCAGCTATTGCTTCTAGAGAAACTGATATCTCTAACATGGCAACTTTTGAATTCAAACCAGTAAAATTAAGCATGAATTCTTTTGTTACCTGTGCATGCCCTCCTTGTAGCTTTTTACAAAATCTCCAGCACCCGGCATCTTTAAACGCCTTCTTCACGCCTTCATCTCTCAAGGTTATGTCCAGGCCTTCGGGTTCATTCCTTTGACATTTGCCAGATCTGTGCTCCTTTCTCTCCATTTTCACTTTGAAAACTTCACAGCAAAATTCTAACAGCTCTAGTCGAGATGGTGATACAGGTCTTCTTTTTTATTCAGCCTCGCTTGTAATCAGGCTCGCTTGAACAACCTCGCTTGAAATTCAAATCGAAACATGACTGGTCACTCATGTAACACTCACAGCCATTATTAGGACTATGCACGGTAAAATCTCTTGGGAATGATATTTCCATGCATATCAAAAATCTATTGGTGGAGTAGCGGCAAATGAACGTTCGGGCATGATTCAAGAGGTACTCATACTGACATGAGTGGACGGAAATGCTGACTCACCTATGGACTTGACATTTCAGGAAACATTCGCTACGGAATGCACGAATCCATGATTTCGCAGCGCTGTTAGTTATATTTTTTAATGATGCACTGCGAAACTGCTTAATCATTACATGCTACAAAACTGCTAGACTATGATTGCGCTGCGAAATGGGCAAATAAGACTGCGCTGCGGAATCACTAAAAGACAAGGTGACTTGGCATAGACAAGACATGACTATGGAATATTGATGAGTGGAGGAAAGCCAATAGGAGCAGAGTCTGATTTAAGCTTAAAAACCTTTAAAACTCTGAATCCTAAGTGAGACAAATAAAAATTAAAACATCTTAAACATAGACCTTTGTCATCAAACTAGGGCATGTAACTATATGCATCAAACTTTTAGTTCTAAGTGATAACACCTTCCTCCATGGAACTAATTCTAAGTATGGAAGGCCATTCAATACCACCATTTATGACAAACCTCCTTCATCTCCCTATAAATTGACCACTCATCTAAGTGATCAGGGGCTGGACTATGTTGAATTGTAAGGAGATAATGTTGCTATGAGAACTGGCTTTGAAGCAAGTATTGTAATGCTACAAGTTTGTCATGCTTTTGATGTGATGTGGATGGGATCCAAGCTGGAGGAATGACTTTGAATCAGACACAATGGTTGTAATTCCTTCTTCTATTCAATAAAGTATTTGGACCTTTCTCCCATATGTTTGTATTTTCATATGATGTTTATATGTGTGAAATGTATCTAATTCCATTCACTTATATTCAATAGATCTTTTGCTTTGATCGGTTCTATGTCTTCTGTTTGTGTTTACAGTTACTTCTCAAGTGTATTAAGTACGAGAAGGAGCGACAAGGTTGATACAAAGGAGACAAGAGGAAAGCAGAACTACAAGTAGGTCTTCTCATCTTCTTTTTCTTATCTATTGCTTATAGGAAAAGGCTAAAGTGTTTTAAATTTTTTTTCTAGATATGCCTACTTATATAGGGAATTAGTATTTATCTGTAGGTACCAAATTCTCTAAAACACTAACTCCTTTTTCTATTGGGTGGTGTAGCCTTCTGGGGTAGTTCTCATCATTAGGAAGTGTATGATTTCTTCAAAGTGACCATCCGTGACGTGCACTGCAAAGAGTTGTGCATCAAGTAATCCTTCCTCCAAATTAGTGGGCTCTTCTCCTATTTTGATGCATGACATATGGTCTAGTCCTGCGTTTAGTCATCCAGGCTTCACAATAACTTCAAAATCATACTCTTGGAACAATAACAACCACCTATAGATTCTCCCCATCAACACAAGCTTATTGACCAGGTATTTCAACGCAAAATTATCTGTATACATCTTAAAATGTCCACCCAGCAAATAGTGTCTAAACTTTTGGAGTGTGTATACCATGTTTAGTAATTTACACTTGGTAGTGGAATAGTTCTTCTCAGCCTTGGATAACCTCATGCTTACGAATGCTCTAGGATAGTCCAATTCTCCTTCGCTAGCCTATGTCAGTACTGCTCCCAGTGCTATACATGATGCGTCTACATGTACATGAAATTCCTTCTCCCAATCTGAGAAGACTAAAATCGGCGTGGTGACCATTTTTCCTTTCAGTACATCGAAGCTTTCCTGATAGTCCTCGTTCAAACAAAATGTGACATCTTTTGTCAACAACTTCTCCATAGGCACGGTGATCTAGGAATAGCCCTTGATAAATTTCCTATAGTACCCAGTATGTCCCAATGTTGCACGTAGTTGTTTCACACTCCTTAGCGCCTCCAGGTTAACTATCACTGCGATCTTTGTGGGATCTACTACCAATCCCTGTCTACATACCAAATGAACCAGAAAAATCCCAAAAGGGACACAAAACAAACATTTTCTTCAGATTGAGCACAATTTATTACCTTCGAAAAGTATCTAGCATTAAGTGCAAACTTGCCACATGGAATTTTACCAACCCAAACATAGTCTAGTCATCAAAGTACACCTCCAGAAATTTATGAATGAAGTCTTTGAATGCAGCAATGACTATGTGCAAAAATATTGCAGGCGCTTTCTTTAATCTAAAAGGAATTATGGTGTACTAAAAACATCCCCATTCAATTGCGAAGATCGTCTTACTTCTATCTTCAGGCGCAATTTTGATCTGATGGTACCCAAAGAACCCATCAGTGAAGGAGTATGCTTCCTGGCCACCTACATTATCCAATACCTCATCATTGAATGGAGTCATGAAAGGATCATGCACGCAATCATCATTCAACTTCCTAAGATCTACGCATATCCTTATTTCATCCTTCTGCTTCTTTTCCTATACCACCATCGGGCTCACCCAATCAAATTCCTCTACGGGCTCAATGATGCTTGCCATGAGCATCTTATCTAACTCTAAGTGGACCTTCTCCTTATACTTCATATTAAGATGGTAAGGTATTTGCTTGACCGGCTTCGTGTTACGTTTTAACATGATCTTCATAATGCCCAGGTCTCCTATTATCCCCTTTAACTCTATAAACTTGGTAGGTAACAAATCCTGGTATTTGTGAAGCAATTTGGCAACCTTATCTACCATCACATCATCCCAATAATCTCCAACCTTCATGAATTTGGGCTACATCTCCATGCCAATATTTATCTGTTCAGTTTTCAGTGGCGCAATTATATCAGGATTCTCGATCAGCAATCCCTCGACCTCGCGTTGACCCTTAGTTTCAAGGATGTTAATATTTTGGGGGTCCTTGTCTTCTTCTTCAATAGTCACTTTATAGCATTCTAGCGCGTGGCTTAGCTGATTAGTCCAATCGGGTTGAATAAGATCCAAAGGATCCTGCGGTATCCTAAATATTGCTGCTTTAACTTCTTGTAGCGCTTCATCAATACAATCAAACCTATCTTCAAATATGTACATTATTATGGACCCTTCGTGCAAAATATCCCATTCTTTTTTACCATGGTAGAGCTTTGTCTCCAAGTACCATTCATCGGGATGACATCCAAGGTGTGATAGAGCAAGTGCACCCATTTAGGTTGGGGCTTCGCTCCATAAGCCTTAGCCTTGGCCAAGTGTTCGCACAGATCATCCTTCCCATCATACTTGTCCATCACTCGTACCTTCGGCTTCCCAAAGCGTGTTCTCATCATCCTCCTATACTCATGCCAATCATTGAAAATACCCTTGTGCGTACCACACCATCTCGAGAGCGTAGTGCAGTGGCCAGTCCAAAGCTTGGAAGCGTTGATTCTCTGCTACTTCCCTCTAAATGAATACAAAAACACATCCACATCATTCAAGCCATAATAAGTGGGTATATTTCTTACCTTTGATGACATACAGCGCAACGACCGAGTCATCATGTTACAGCTCAGCATAGTTACTTCATGTAGCTGATTCTGCCAGTGCTCTAATTCTTCATCTAAGTCTGAGGTGCAGGAACTCTCGTGATCCCATGTAATTTTTCCATCCTCCGTTGGATTCACCCAATCTTGGTCTCACGCTGGTATCTTATATATGCATTCCAAATCGTCATTGCTTTCGTAATCGCAGACTGGTTCAGTATAGTGCGATCCTTCTACAGGATCTAGGGGTACTATTACGCGAAGCTATTTCTTTTCAAATATCATCTTTCACTTATTTAGGTTGATTACCCCATTCATGTTAGTAGCCCAATCAATGCCAAGGAGCATAGGGTAGGGGTTGATGTCATCCATAATTTATATTACTTCAAAATTAGCCAATGCTCTCATACCTTCAATATCTATAGTTACTCCCTGCAACCTTCCCATGGGGATGATCTTTTGCTGATTTTCCATCCTTAACTAAACCATTTGTTGGCATTGTGGGCCCTGACCAAATTTCAGCATGTCAGCCAAAAAAATCCCTACACTACTGGCCCTTTCGGCATCAACCCGTGGAGCGCAGACTGAAGTCTCACCAAAAGCAGTATGGGGGGATGCTAGAACCAAGTTTCCACACCCTGAGATGGTCGTGACATCGGTTTATACCCCCAGCTCCTCCCTTCATGCAGTTCGCTAAGCCTTAGGTCTTATTGATCTACCCTCTGTCCTACCCTTCAGTACCTTCACAAAGGTGTACAATTGACCTTCGCACAGCCCTAACCAGTAGTTTAGGTACTTTCGCACTCCTATGACGATATATTATATAGGTTCCCAATTTATCCCAAGTGTTTTAGTTATTCTACCAATCAATTATAGTTATCATCACATAATCTGATATTCTTACTTGCGTTCAATTAACAAATATAACCACATACATTCGCGCATCAAATAAACATTGTAATATAAACCCAAATCGTAACACAATATAATCAGATGCATTAACATAAACTAAATACACAATAATTGCAGAATACTTCTCCTTATTGATATCTCCAGTTTACTATAGACTCTATCCACCCTGCACACATAGTTGCAAGGGTCCGTGCACTCAGCTGTAGACTCCTACCCTAGGCCTTTGTGCACTCAACTACAAAGCCTCTACCTATGCTAAGAACCGAAAACACTTAGACTTTTCCACTCTTCTTCGCTTCTTCACTACTAAATTCTTAGAGATTACTTACTTAGATCCTTTTTATACAATCCCATGGTCCGTGGACCATGGGTAGATCTTTATAGCCGACTCGACACTTTACAAAATAAGGGCAGACAACCCTTTATGACTCTTAACACCTTCGTGCTTCGCGACCACAAAATGCGAAGACTTTACAACTTTATTACAAAATTGTCCCAAAACATGGGTTTTTAGCCCCAAAAATGCTCTTGGGGGAACCCGTTCCCAACATCCCCATTACATGAAGAGCCTCCATGAGGTGAGGAAATTTATGTTGAACCTTATCCCTAGTGAATCACTTGCCCTGGTCAAGGATTTGGCCTGCTTTGACAAATCGATATAGCTATATCCTCTGTTGGTGAGTTTTCTTGACCTATGTATCCATGATTTGATGAATTGTGGCCTATTCCATACATTCTAGATTCAGCTCTATTGGTGTGAGTTGTTCCACAATGTCTGATGTGTCCAACAATGGTGGAAAGTATGGTTGAAGGTGGTCTACATTGAACACTAAGTTCAGACCAAGGAACATTGGAATGCTAAGCTTGAAGGCATTGTCCCCCATAGCCTTGGTGATGGTGTATGGCCCATATTGGAGCGGGCGAAGCTTGCGGTGGGGTCTAGTGAGGCGCTCCTTCTACAAATGTAGCCAAACTTTGTCGCCCAGTTAGAACTTCTGCAGAACCTGATGTTGATCATGACGGTGCTTGTACTTAGCATTGGCTATGTCCAATATATCATGGACCTGTTAGCAGATGTGTTGAATGTGCTCAATGAAGTTGTTAGCCCTGTCGGCTTCAGACTAGATGTGAGCCGAATCTACCTAAGTAGCTGGAAATGGTTGGTCGCATCAATGGCACATAATGGTTGAAATCCCAGCCCTACATGAATGGGGTTGTGGCCCATTGGGTTGTGGAGAGCTCTGTTGTAGCTATGTTGGACATAGGGGAGGATTTCATCTCAGGTGTGTGGAGGCTTCGAGTTGTACATACGCAAAATGTGTACAATCATCCTATTGAAGACCTTTGTTTGGCCATCAGTTTAGGGATGGAAAGCCATGGACTTAGTAAGTTTGGTATCCAACATCAACCAGAGACTTGACTAAAATGCACTCAGGAATATGTTGTCCTAATCTGAGATAATGGACTATGGAATCTTGAAGTGTACGCACACTCGCTCAAAGAAGAGTTTAGTAGTGGCCTCTGCTATGATACACTTCTTGCAAGGCACCATAATGGTTATCTTAGAGAATCTATCGACAACCATGAAAACGTAGTCATTTCCGTGCCTAGAAGAAGGAATGCCCGACATGTAATCCATGGAGATGGATTCCGAAGGTTGACTAGGAGTAGGAAGAGGAGTATATAGGCCTTGCTTCTTGATGGTTAGTTTGGGAATGACATAGAAAGTGCAGGATTTAAGGTACCTCCCAAAATCCTGAAGAAGGTTTGGCCAATAAAAATACTTCTACAGTACTACCACTATTTTCTCTACCCAAAAATTTCCAGCGAACCGACTATAGTGTGCCTCCCACGTCATCTTGGCATGCTCACTTGAAGGAACACAAATGTGTCTTGTTGGGTTGTGTTATATTCTTTCCACGACTAACCTACGTAGTGAACCGGGGGTTAGAGGGGGAGCGAAGCCCCCCCTTTGTTGCGTGATTCGCAGCGGGGCGATAGCCCTCCTGTTTGGGGGGTTGAGGGGCGGAGCCCCCCTAACGGGGTCGGGCAGCGCCCCGAAAAAATTTTTTTGGACCCTATAATAAGTTGGGAACTACCTATGGTTTTCGGTCATAATTTTGGATGCGATGGTTTCGTTCCATGGTATTGGATGCTTCGGCATGTATAAAATATGTATTGTAACATTGAAGGAATTAATGAAAAATCAAGCTGGTAGTCTCGATCTTGAGATCTAGTGGGAAATCTCTGTGTATATGTGTTTTATGTGTTATGCTCTCACATTTTTATTTTTCCTGTGATTTAGAATTCGTATGCAGGTAATTTCTGTACGGGGTTAAAACCTACATGTCCCAGGTGGCATAATAATGCATCCTGAAGGTGAAAATTTAGATCTTTCTTACCTTCTAGGCATGTTTGGTATGTGTTGTCGAATTTTGGATCACCCTTGTAAAGATGCAGCCACCCTGAAGTATCATGCCCACAGGAGTCGAGCACAGGGATTAGCGCCATGATAGGTGGTTGGCTGAGGCAGTCTACAACATTATTTGTGTTTCCCTTCTTGTACTTAATTCTAAAATGGAAATTTTGCAAGTATATGGACAATTTCTAATGGCAATCGTTTTGCAACTTCCCTTATGTCTGTATGAACTACAGGGTCGGTGATCTATGTGGATGACCTTTTCCTTCCCCAAAATGTAATGCTTCCATTGATGATAGGCCTATACAATGAGATACATTTCGTTGTCATAAGTGGGATAATTTCGGACCGTGTCTAATGTTGGGCTGTGTTATATTCTTTCCACGACTAACCTACGTAGTGAACAGAGGGGTTAGAGGGGGAGCAAAGCCCCCCCTTCATTGTGCCGATTACACAGTGGGGGGGTCACAGGGGGGGCAACAGCACCCCCTATCCGGGGGGTTTGAGGGGGGCGGGTAGCCCCCCTCTACG
>APFE030524971.1:51091-78793 GCA_000404065.3 Pinus taeda
GTTGGAAATGACAAAGAAATTATCCAAGATTTAAAGACCCAATTATCCTCCAAATTCGACATGAAAGATCTTGGTGCTGCAAACTATATTTTGGGGATGGAAATTAAAAGAGATCAGGCAAAGAGGAAGCTCTGGTTAAACTAGAGGAAGAATGTCAAGACAATACTGCAAAGGTTTAATATGCAGGATAGTAAACCAGTGAAGGTTCCTATTCCTGTAGGTGTGAGGTTATCTGCTGAACAGTGTCCCAAGACATAAGAAGAGTAAGAGGACATGTCCCGTGTTCCATATGCAAGTGCAGTCGGTAGCTTGATGTATGCAATGGTTTGTACTAGACCAGACATTGCGCATGCAGTGGGAGTATTGAGCAGGTTTATGTCAAAACCAGGGAAGGAGCACTGGACAGCAGTGAAGCGGGTTTTGAGGTATTTGCGTGGACTAGTGATTATGGTTTGTGCTACCAAGGAAGACCAGGATTGGACAGAGTGTTGGATATCCATGGCTTTGTTGATGCAGACTGGGCTGGAGATCTGGATCAGAGAAGATCTACAAGTGGGTATGTGTTTAACCTAATTGGAGGTGCAGTCAGTTGGATGAGTAAGAAACAATCTGTAGTGGCACTATCAACTACAGAGGCAGAATACATGGCAGCCACTCATGCAAGCAAGGAAGAAGTTTGGTTGCAAAGATTGTGTTCAAGTATGGGGTTAGTACAGGGAGCTATAAGGATAGACTGTGACAGCCAAAGTGCAATTTTCTTGGCAAAGAAGCCTGCTTATCATTCAAAGACAAAGCACATTGATGTTTAGTATCACTTTGTGAGGGATATGATAGAAAACAAAAAAGTGTTGCTGGTAAAGGTGGACACTTTGAAGAATACTACAGATGCATTGACAAAATTTGTGAGCTCTGAGAAGTTCTCTTGGTGTAGAGAAACAATGAGCGTTTCAAGGCTGAAAAAATGACTAAGCTCTCCTGTGGAAAGAAAGCAACAAGTGGGAGATTGTTGGGCTGTGTTATATTGTTTCCATGACTAACCGATGTAGTGAATTGGGGGGTTAGAGGGGGGGCGGAGCCCCCCCTTTGTTGTGGTGATTGTGCAGTGGGGGGCTCACAGGGGGGCGGTAGCCCCCATGTCCCGCGGGGGTTTGAGGGGGCGGGTAAGCCCCCCTCTACGAGGTTGAGGCACAGTGCCCTGGGAATTTTATTTTTTTTTTGGACCCTATATTAAGGTTGGGCGAACTACCTAATGGTTTTTGGTCCCAGGTTTTGGATGTGATGGTTTTTGTTCGGCCATGGTATTGGATGCTTCGGCATGTATAAATATGTTATTGTAACATTGAAGGAACATAATGAAAAATCAAGCTGGTAGTCCCGGTTTTGGGATCCAGGGGAAAATCTCTGTGCATATGTGTTTTATGTGTTATGCTCTTGCATTGTTTATTTTCTTTGTTTTAGAATTCGTATGCATGTAATTTTTGTATAGGGTTAAAACCTACATCTAAAAGTGTCTTGCTGTGGTAAGCCACTTCATTCCCCTACTAAGTAATAACTACACCAATAGCATAGTCAAAGGTGTCTATCTCAATCTCAAATGGTTGATGCAAGTATGGTAATGTGACAACTAGTGAAGAGCAGAGGCAATACTTCAACTTGGAAAACATCTTCTGTTGGGTTTAAAAACACTTTCCTTTTGCTCCACCCTTGGTGACTTGACTTAAAGGCCAAGTAATATGAGAGAACCCCAACATGAACTTGCGGTAGAAATTGGCAAGACCCAGAAAGTTTCGGAGCTCTGTTAAAGTGGTTGGGCTTGGCCACTCCTGAATGACTTGTATCATGGTGGGGTCCACATGCACATCCTGCTCGTCAATGATTTACCCCAAATATTCAACCTGGGTCATGGAAAAGGTGCATTTCTCCAAATTGACACACAACGTGTGTTGTCACAGGGTTTGAAGGACTTGTCAAATATGGTGGAGGTGTTCTTCCCAACTCTGGCTAAAGATCAAGATGTCATCTAAATACACCACCAAAAATGCATTATTGAAGGGTCACAAGATGTTTCCGACCAATCTCATGAAGGTTGTGGGGGCATTCGTCAACCTAAAAGGCATGACCAACCATTCCAAAAGGCCCTCCTTGAATTTGACGGCAGTCTTCCACACATTAGAGGGTTCAATAAGCACCTGGCGATAATTGGACTTCAAGTCAATCTTGGTGAAATATTTGGCCCCATTGAGCTAGTCCAGAAGGTCATCAATCCATGGGATTGGGTACCTATTTTAGACAACGATCTTGTTTAGTGCTCGATAGTCAATACCGAGTATCAATGTCCCGTCCTTCTTTTGTACCAATATAACAGAACTCCCACAAGGTGATGGGCTTGGCGTGATGTTCCCTTTCTATAACAGCTCTTGAATATTCCTCTTGATCTCATCGTTCTTCAGAATAGAGTGTTGATAGATCAGTCCATTGGGTAGCAGTGAGCCTGGGGTCATATCGATGGAGTGCTTGAATTAACAATGCAGAGGTATCCCAATAGCTGATGTGAAAATTTCCATGTACTCATCCACAACCTTGTCCACCTTTTCTTGTTGTGTGGAGGAGCCTTATTTGGAAGCCATGGCCACAACCTTCTTATTTTCTTGGGGGAAAATCATAAGGAAAACAAATTTCCTGGTCTAGGAAATTATCTTACTGCATTGATTTGTAATGATCAAAGCAATGGAAGTAGGTGGGGCTATCTCTGGTATCCTATACAGCTTATTTCCCAAAGTAATAATCATAGAGTGAGGTCTAGAATCATATATAGCATGTCGCTTCCACAAGTATGGTTTTGCGAATAATATATCACAAACTTCGAGAGGAGCAACATCACACACTTCCTCATCCGTGAAGGGCTTGATGTTGTAGGGAAGGTGACACTAGCGGCTAATGCAGAGATATTTCCCTTGATGAAGCCACCCAATGTTGTAAAACTGTGGATTTGATGTCGTCGATAGGCCTAGCCGCTTCACGACCTTTGTTGAAATGAGGTTATTTTGGCTTCTGTTGTCGAAAATGAACTGCAGTGGAGAACCCTTCACCCACATTTGTGATTGGAAGAGGCTTTCCCCCTCCTATGGATCTTCAGGCTCATTCTTATGGATCTTGGTGGTGGCCATGGTGGCACTGGGCTCCGCGTCAATGATTTTCTTCCCTTTGTCATTCCCCTTGTCGGGTTCTAACTCAAAGTCGAAACATGTGTCTGATTCAGAAGCCTTCAGCTCGGCCACCAATAATTGCTTGGCCCAACACTCACTTGTGTTGTGCAGGGAGCTCTTATGGAACTTACACCATTTTCTCATGTCCTTCTTTGTCTTTGGGGTGTTGTCTTTTCTTGCAACTTCGACGAGTTGTCTTGGGTCACCCTGCCTTGGCTTTGGCCTTTTCTATATGGTTTAGGGGCGCCTTTTCCTTGCCTCAGATTCACAGATCCAAAGTCTCACTTCTTCTGTTTAAACTTTTTTCTCAATCTTGACAGTGTATCTATATGTTGTGCTAAGTGAGGAGATTTCCAAGAACTCCTTCTCGTCCTAGATGTACTTGTGCGGGTAGTTGTTGTACTTGTGTACCAAATGTTGCTCATAATCCTTGATACCCAATTTTTTGTGGAGGGTATGGAAATATTTGTGAACTCCAACACATCTTGGTCCCTTCCCTGTCGTAGCATGGTTCACTTTATGAATTTATCTTCATATCTCTCGACGGGGTAGTATTGTTCCATGATGGTATCTTGTAAAGAATCCCATGTGGGTGCAACTAAAAATAGTGAGGATTCCCTCTCATCCTTTTGTTCACAGCAGGTTTCCCACCAATCTTTGATATGTGGGGTAGCTTTGAGAAGTGAAAATTTAATCTTTTCCTGATTGGAAAAGTCATGAACTAAAAAATATCCTTCCAACAGATTCAACCATTTATCTACGACGTCTGCATCTATCTGGCCCTCAAATATGGGAATGTCGAAGTTAACTTGTACCTTAAAAGGAATGTGCCTCCAGAGTGGTTGTTGGATGAATATGAGTCCCAATTAAGGGAGTTTTGAGGTCTAAAATGGGCCTCCTAAGGAAATTGTAAAATAATAGTGGAAATACGAAAATAATTACATCATCAAATTTTAGAAGGAAAAAAGAAAAAACTATTTTTCAACTCGTATTTTCAACTTATCTCCCTATCGGTTTACTCAAATTATAAGTGGAAACACTCGTTGGATGAAAAAGTTGATTCCCGATCCAAGGATTACCCATGTTGCATACTTTCGATGGACCCTGCTACATGAAAAATGAGAAATACATGAAAAAACGTGATTGCAATCATGGGTACTCCTTGGATGGGGAAATGAATTTTTCATCCAACAAGTACTCCCGCTTTAAATTTGAGTAAAACCTTAGTGATGCCAGCCTAAGCCGACTTTACCCACAGTATACATATAAAATACATAATCTCATTTGCCCTAGGAATTTCAATTACCCTGCCTAGTCAAATCTTCATAAATTAAGGTTTAAGGCCCCTTAATTAAATCTCATTCGGAAACATTATAATTGACTATCCATAGTCTTAAAATTTAATAAAGCCTTTCCAGTGGAACTTTATTCACCCTTCCTAAACTTTGCTTAATCCTTAATCCCACTTTATTTCTATTATAATTCTCCTATAATAGAAATATAACATAAACCGCACTTAACATTACATTTTCACCTTTCCTCGGCCTTTACACATTTCCCAATGCTCACCTTTATCGCGTTCAGCCTCCACCTTTGATTTCACTCCATCAGATCAACGATTGTCACATTGTATTGCCACTTAAATCCATTCATCCGTCGGAACTCAAATGAACTTAACTTGCATTGATAAACTTCTCGGGTTTGCTCAAGCCCAAGCCCTATCGGCTGTAGTCTTCATCGTCGATCTTACCATTCAATCCGATGGTTGATGATACACCCGAGCATCGCACATTGCAAATCTCATTTGCTTAAGGCCAAGGTTCATCCACTCATGAAATATTACGATTCGAAACTAATCAGCGATCCTCCACCATTGACCAAAACCCATTTGATCCAATGGTTAACAATGATATCAAGCGAGCCACTTGCACAAGGATTATCCACCCTTATGAAGCCGATAAGGAACATAAATCCTTATTCTATAAATGTTTGTGTCTGGTTTTGAACTTAAAGTTTGATCACTTTATGACCCGATATCTGTTGGATATAAGAGGCCATCAAATCTACAGCTTGCAGGACTTCAACTAGCACATGGATTAAAACAACCTTAACCCCCACAGTTGACTATGATCTAAAAGGTTGAATATGAGATCGACAGCTAGGAGTGAGTGCGGGACTTCAGCCATGATCAAGGAAATATGTACTCTCTTACCCTCATAGTTGTTGATCACCGTCGATCTAACAGATCTGTCAATCTGACGATCCAGATCTATTCCTCTGCCATTCTTCTTCTACCATTAATATCTGTCAATCTAAACAATCTGACAGCTCCTGTGCACGTTTACTTCCTTGCTTCATGCCTTTACTTTCTTCTCCTTTACATCATTTCTTAATGTTCTTCTGCGGTTTCGATTTTCTTTAGGGTTCTGGTATTTTGTTGTTCTGCCACACAACTCTCTCCTAAGCTTAATTCTACATACTCTTTAATCACTATCACTCCCGAACTTCACTTTGATCCTTCAATCGAATTCAATGATCTGACATGATCCTCCATCCTCACTTCTTCTCTGTGTTTTACCCGAAATCCACCTGGATACATATACTATGTAGAACCTCTAATTCACACACAATTTATCCTTCAATTACTCAATACACACACATGAACTCACAATCGTGTTGTTTGTATTAATAAAGAAGTGTTTACATAAGAGTCTCTCTCTCTTTGGCTTAATATTCTAATCGGTGGCCTCCGTTTTCCTAACTGCCCATAGGTTTACAATCAAACCTATCTAACTCTCGACCTGACTGACTAACCAACTAACCCCTCACTACGACTTTTAGGCTTACATTTATACAAAATGATTCTACAACCAATTTTTAGTTTAGATCCATAACCTTCTCAACAAAATCCTAAATTCTCTTCCTTATCTCTAAGGATCCTCTCTAATCAAAAAAATCATGAACTAACTCCTAATCTAAGTTTTATAATTAATTCTCAAATCTCTCAACCATCTTGATTCTCTCATCTTCTCCTACATTCGAGAACATTTACAAATATGCCTCACTATACTTAATTAAATCCCTATTCTAGCTTCTCTCATTAAAATCACCCAAAACCATAATAATTACATTAATTCAAAACATAGGAAACCAACTTCCTTGGAAACACAAGACCCCCTATGTCTACTAAAATACAATGATATTGTTGAGTTGAATGCTCCTGCATGACTTAGGGAGATAAGTTTAAAATATGGGTTGAAAAGGTAGTTTTATTGTTTTATTATTATTTTTTTATCTTTTCACCTTTTTACTCCAAAAATGGTGAATCATCCCCCATGGTCGACATCATCATCTTGAATACTATTGGGTTTTATAAATTTTATTTTGGTTGTAAATTTTTCTTAGGAGGCCCATTTTAGACCTCAAAATTCCCCTAATCTATGGGTAGTGGTCGAAGGATCTGGGAAAGTTATCCATCATTGCATTCCTTTGTCACTCAAGGGCTTCCTTGAGCAATATTTTGATAGGATCTCTTGCCCCCTCATCTTTATTTTCTTCCACCATAGGAGGTTGTCAGGGTTTGCGAGGTTGATCTTGCAAAGGTTCAACTAGATCGAGCCCTCAGTCCTTATACCCTAACCTCATTGGGGACATGCAAAGAAAAACAGAGAGAGTTCAAACTGCTCTGATACCACTGGTCCAAACTTAAACAAGAATGAAAAAAATTACAGATATAACCATAAATATAGAGATGCAGCAAAATAACACTTCATTTCATTAATATCATGATATTGAAATATGTTTACAAACAGAATGGAAATAAACTGGCTTGGACGATGGTAGCTTATCTTTGAGAAGAGATGTGGTGGCTACATGCCTTTGATTTGTATTATAATGAGGCTCAAGGGCCTATTTATTATTGAACAACAAGGATAAACCATAAAAAACCAAAACCATAACCCCAGGAGATGGAACACCAAGGGTTTGTGGGCCTCGTTGGGGTTAACTGGGTAGCCAACTTCCCGAGGTCGTAACTTGGTCATAATATCTCCATTTGGCACGCATGATACCTTGTTAGAAAGGTCTCTATGAGTACTATAAGATTTGTGATAGTCCCGTACCTATGCCTTTGGGCTTGCTGTGTACCTAAAAAAAATGTTGTTTAGGAGGTCAAAACTGCTCCGGAAGTTCATGACCCGAAAAAATGCTAAAAATAGTAAATGATGAAATAAATAAGGAAACAGATTAAACTGAATAGAGGTCGAGGTGGAATAGGTGGGTGGCCACCAATATCCACCTAGATCATTAGCCTTAGTGGGGAAACTTGTGTAAAACCAAAATTTGTCCAAGTTGGGAGGATCAGACAAAGGGAAACACAATGAGTTAGGTGTAAAATCAAGTGTGACACATACCAACTCATCAATAAAACTTAGAAAGAATCAAATACTAATAAATACACATTAAAATTCCAGTTTACAAACGCTCTCCAAGTACAAAAGATAAAGTGTGTGCGACTGTGACTAAAAGTGTCGTTTTATGACTAACGAGTTTGTTATAACCATGAAATACACCATGGATGTTCTAAACAATGCGATGACACTTAGGAATGAGCAATAACACTTTAAACATGTAAAATGACATGAAGAGACACTTGATATGATAGTTAGGTAGGCTCCAAAATTCAAATGTAGCGATGTTTTGGAGGGTGTTGTGGCGGTGACAACAAATACTCTAACTCCCAACAACTGATAATTTCATTAGGTTCTATTATTTTCGAGGGGTATATATCAATAGTCCCTTTCTAAGTCTCCTAACACGTGATGCTTGATCACATTATATATGAACTTGTGGGCCTCTATTACAACACCACAACCTACGCCACTGCACTTATAGGTTACACTTTATTTCCCCGGGTTATTAGTCCATGGATACACATGAAATATCACACCTTGCTTGAGGCACTACCTCCAATCTGATATATATGTCAAGAAGTTCTTATTTTTGTGTATATAAAATTATCGACACCCAACATCCCATTACCTTAGTAGTCGCAATCCTAAGAATATGAATTCCACCACTAAATGGCTATAAAGGAAAAGGGTCAAGCCCCAAATTGCAAGAGTTGGTTTACACGATGATGAGTGACACTCTTTCAATTAATGGGATGATAATTTTCTACACTTGTTCATATATCGAGATTTTAGTGTCAAGGGAATGTTATAACTATTACTAGTGGAAACATCGACACCCGGCAGCCCAAGGCTCAATAGTCTTTGGATTTCCCCATAGGTCGATAACAAAATTCATTAATAACCAAATAATGGAAGTCATGTCAATCTCAAGCCTTCCCAATGGGTTGTGATTACTTGCTAGGTCTAATTCTTGACAGCTTAACACTTTGAAGATTATTCCTTCTTAGGGCTAAAGCTCCATTTTGACTTAGCTCCTAATCATAGCCCCATGTTAGCCATATGACTAGGATTTAGGGCTAAGAATTCCAACTCCCAAATTCAAAATTGTTAAAGAGCTCCTATGCCTATTCCAAACACCTAAAATCTGATCAAAATAGAGAAGAAAATTTCCTAATTCACTTTTGAAGACTCAAAAGTATTCAATTGCCTCAAGGGAATTCCCAAAACTTTGCACCCAATTTGGTAATTTTCAAGAAGAAAACACAAAAATGGCCAATGACCCTAATTGAAAAGAGCTTTCTCATCTCTTGTTCACTTACAAAACAAGGAGGCCAATTTTCTACCTTATCTATTGAGGGACAAGGTTCCCATATGCAGAGAAATACTTTCAACCTTTTCAATTGGAATAGTGAGTGAATGACAACTATTTAATCCACCCTTGGCCTAATAAAAGTTAACATTCCAAGTAAAACATAAAAAAACCTTAAACTTGAAACAACTTATACGTCATATTTCTCAATAACACTCAGCATCCATAACCATCTAAAATAATTTGCTTCAAAAGATATCTCTACATATAACATTCATTCATCAAAATAATGTCAACTAATAAACAAACATAAATATATTTTCTATAAACAAACATAAATATATTATAGGAAATTTATGGGCACTTTCTCCATCCAAAATGTGTACATTCAAAATAGTTAATTAATTAAATGAGACCAATCATACAATTTAAATATAAATATCATTGATTTATATACATGTACATGCTATATATTGAAAGCTCGTCCTACTTTTACTTACCATTAAAAGAATTTTCTAAAATAAACATGGATTCAAAGCAAAAAGGACACAAAAACTTATTAAAAATATAAATGATATACACTAACTTTCCTCCTTTTATGAATACAGATCATAAAAATCTAATCAACCAACAACATACACTTGTGTTAGGAGAAAAGATTAACGCTTAGTCCATCCATTATAAGATATTTGAGATGTAAAAGGATTAAAAAATATATATAATGAAGAAACATAGTTGACTAAACTAGTATATAATATTCAAGTATGTGTTTTATATTAATGTTGATTTTGTGCTCTTTGAGATTGCTAGTTCATTATGAATATAAGTAATATGAAAAAAATAGTTGACTAAGACTTTTTTGACTAAGTTCATTATGAATATAAGAATTATATTGTGAAAAAACATAATTGACTAATCTAATAGTTTTGAATCTTCATTTTATATTATAGTTGTAATTTTGATATTGCTAAGTTCATTATGAATATGTGATGTGTCTCAAACATCTTTTTTTATCATTATGTGTGTTAGTATTGTATAGTAACCAAATAATTCTTATGATAAATTAAATAAATTGTCACCTAATATATTTTTAATTAAATTAAAAAATTATAAATCATAATTTAAATTTAATGGTCGATAATGGTCGATAATGGCCGAATTCTAGCTATTTTAGTTTTTTTGATTTAATGTTATCATTTCCATGTAGATTCTCTGTGTGATGCTTGTACAGTGGGTTTCAAACTTCTACAATGCTCAAAGTTTTACTTGTTTCTTTCTGTGGGTTTTGTACCGTAGATTTTGCGCTAATGTGGTGTTCGGGGTTTTGTATGCTACAACTTTTTTCTTTGTCGTCGTCTACCCTTGGTCGACCACTTCATTGGTCGAGTTCTCAACTTGCTGTCGCAGTCATGTTAGGCTTCATGGCAAGTGTTTGTTGCTTTGTTTTTGTTATTTCACGACGACTCTGCATCCCTGAGTTTGGTTATTTCACAGTGTTGTGGCCCATTGTTTGTTGTCCCTAGGGTTGTTTGAGTGTATAGCTTTGTTCATGTCTTTAGATGGTGAATGTTTTATTGAAATGGGTTTGGTGCATATGGAAAATGAAGGCATGTTGTTGCTTGAGTGTATAGCTTTGTTCATGTCTTTAGATGGTGAATGTTTTATTGAAATGGGTTGGGTGCTTTAGATGGTGAATGTTTTATTGAAATGGGTTGGGTGCATATGCAAAATGAAGGCATGCCAAAAACATCTTCAAGCTTTTCTTGTCAATTAGAGTATCTTCCAAAGTTGTTTTTCTGCCAGCCAGCGTAACTTTCGTGTTTTCTTGCCTATCAAACTACCTTTTAGCAATTTCCATAATAATGAGTAATTACTCGTTGTCAGACTATATTTAGTGCTCCCTATAAAATTCTATAATCGTTGTTTGCTGACCAGAGTAACTTTCAATGTTTTCTTGCCTATCAAACTACCTTTTACCAATTTCCATAGTAATGAGTAATTACTCATTGCCAGACTATATTTAATGCTCACTATAAAATTTTCTATAACCATTGTTAGACTATATTTGATAATCCTTTCTCCCTATAAAATTCTATCAGAGTTCTGTGTACCTTGTTTCTTATTTTGTTTCTTATGATTCACTTTCACTTTCACTTTCTTCATAGTTTGATGGCCTAGGATTATTATATGTTTTTTTTCTACATAGTTTGACGGCCGGGGATTATTATATGTTTTTTAATGTCACTTAAGAAATGTACTGGTATATAGTTGTCATGTTTGTATACTCTATATACATGCTCTATGTAATCATGTTTACATACTATGTAATCATATATGTACATGCTATATGTAGTAATCCTTTTATTTAATAGGAAATTATTTGATTTTTCTTTTTGGAAAATTATATATACTTAGTTGTCATGTTTGTATACTATATACATGCTCTATGTAATCATGTTTACATACTATGTAATCATATGTACATGCTATATGTAGTCATCCTTTTATTTAATAGAAAATTATTTGATTTTTCCTTTTTTGGAAAATTATATATACTTTTAAGCCCCTGATTTGGAGTATATAGTTAAGCTTCCTTCTAAGTGGACATGTGATTCAGCTTATACAGGTCACGACATTATAATTTCGACACATGGTTAGGCAGGAGTTTCAAGACCTTACGCCACCTAGGTATCGAATTTCAAACAAGATATTGACTCTCAGAGTTTGATGGAGACATTTGGTTCGCCATTATATTTTTTGATCGGGATTGGAATCTATGTTATTATAAAGTTAAGATTCGGTAAGTTGAGATTCGCTAATAAAGTTCACAGGTTGGCATGACCTCGGACTAAACACACCCCAGTTTTCAATTCTAAGTGATGAAGAACAGCCTCAATCCGTGGAAACTTCTTTACCATTCACGATACAATAATCTATATATGAATCTCTGCGATTGTTGCAGAAAGAAATCGACACGTAGACTATGACGGAGATTCATCCATTTAACTCGCGACAAACAGCATTTGACTTATTCATGCACAGATCAAAAATATTATAGAATGCCAGACCATTTCAAACAATGTAGAAGCAGAGTCGAGTCGCATATCAATAGGAACAAATATTTCTGTGGTCATTCTATATTATTAATAATATAAGTAGCATTCAGGATTGAAAAGTGGACGCAGAATACGCGAACCCAAAAGCTGTAATCATCTTTACAAAATCGATTCTCTCATTTCAGTCTGTTTATATTACCCTAGCTACTGTAAAACCTAACAATAACAATCATAGTAACACAAACGACGGCTAGGAAGGGGCTTTTTATAGGTATGGCGGTCAACAAATATATGATGCTGGCTATATTAGGGTTGGATTTATACTATAAAAGAAATATGATCTGCTGTACTGAACGGATGGAAGATTTAGACAAAAAGAAGGTCGAATCACGTAAAGTGAGAGGTACGTGGTTGTTGTTAGGTGGAAAGTTCAGGTACCCTAGTTGAGGGTATGGCGGTAAGGGGTGTTGCCATTTCGCATGATAGTTTAAGAATCTCTGTGAGGTCCACTGGTTTGTTAGGAGAAGGCACCCATGTGTAATGGTGAAGCAATTTAGCCACCCATAGGTGAACGGTCCGGAGACCGAGAGCCTTGCCCGGGCATACTCGGCGACCGGCACCGAAAGGCGCAAGACGCAGGTCATTTCCTCGGACGTCCACATGCTGTCCGCCTTCCGATGGGAGAAACCTCTCTGGCCGGAATTGTTGTGGCTGTTCCCAAATATCTGGATCGTGCGTAATGGACCACATATTCACCATAGCAGTTGTGCCCGCAGGAACGCACATCCCATTTGGCATATGCCAATCCTCCGTGCAGAGACGAGCCCATGATAGGAGAGGTCCCGGCGGATGCATTCTCAGAGACTCTTTCACCACCGCTTGAAGATACGGAAGTTTTTCGATATCGTCCTCGCGAAGACTTCTGTTGCTACCGACAACAGCATCTAGCTCTGCTTGAACTTTCTCTTGCACTAGTGGGTTCAGCAACAGCTCTGCCATTGTCCATTCTGTAAGCAGAGCCGTTGTGTCTGTGCCACGGAAGATCATTTCCTGCATCGATATCCAAAATAAATAATGAATAACAAAATAAATAAATAAATAATGAATAATAGATTATAGATTAAGTGGTGAGACAAATTGTTGTTATCCTCTCATCCGGGTATCGGAAAAATAAAAATATCGGAAAAATAGATATCGATATCTAATTTCCAATATCGATTCTCCAATGTAGTCTATTCTCCAATTATTACATTGATACTTACATTGGAGTCTCTCATTACATTAGAGTCATTGGAGTCTCTACTAATGTCATGTGGAGTATATATCATTACTCCACATTACATTCGAGTCATTAAAGTCTAGTAATGTTGAGTATGCAACAAGATTATATACTAACACTTCAACTTCAACTTCTATGGCTTGGGCATTTTTATATCGATTGTTAATTCGATGGCTTTAGGCATCTTTATATCGAAGGGAAGTGCGGTGCGGACTGGAGCGGACAGGACAAGTCAGTATGATAGAAGCACGGACAGGACAAGTCAGTATGATAGAAGCACCATCAAATAATTGACCGCATATTCGGCAATAGTCACAGAATAAGCAAGATAAGCTCATGGATTCATGGATTGCCCCACATGGATTGCTTCCCAGTAGGCCGAGCAAAAAGAAAAATAATGGATGAAAATTTAATTCTAAGTATTACCATTAATCAAAAGAATCGTATCATGTTTAGTAATTATACCCATAAAACTGCGATCATGTCGTCGTCGTCGAGGTTGTCGTCTCCTTTGAGGGAAAGAAGGACGTCCACAAAGTCCGAGTCGGCCGTGTTGTTATTTTGTCGGTGCTCCTCGATGATGTCCTTCACAAACGCTCTGACACGCGGAACAAGCCGAGCACAGCGGCTATGGATTCTGAGTGGGTCGAGAGCTCTCAGCCATGGGAGATGGTCAGCCCAGTTGAATGCTCCAAGGAGCTCGAATCCCTCATTTACCATCTCGCGAAGATTCTTCTCCGTCTCGGCATCTAACGACCTTCGACCGAAGACACTTCCCATTATATTATTAAGCGCCGCTTTCTGAAGGTGTGGACGGAGCTTGACGGCGCCACCGTTGATATTAGACTCATCCCGTATGTCGGAAAGCATTGTCGTGCAGTCCGCCTGACGGCCGACTTCGTGAGCGGCAATTCGGCGGGGAGCAAAGAGATGCGTAGTAGAAATCCTCCGCAATAGTCGCCAATAATCGCCGCTAGGCGCAAATCCCATAGCCCTGCCAAACATCAGCTGCTGAGCGGATTGTTTGAGGGGTCGGTCTGCGAAGTGAGGGGAGCTAAGCAAGTCCCTGGCCACCTCAGGATCCGATGTAATCACTGTGGGCGTTGAGCCCAAACTAAATGCCATGAGCTTCTTGGCACCATGAGTGCGAGCTAGACATTCGAGCCTCCGGTGAGCAAGACCTACGCTCATGTCCATGAGGCTTCCGATTACGGGCCATCCTTTGGGGCCAGGAATCGTGATGCCTTTCTTCTGTCTTCCAGCCCAGGCACAGCCTCCAGGACGGAACCAAGAGACTATAGCAGCACAAACAGCACCGATAAGTATTGCTATATAGAGAGGCCACTGCCCCCATTCAGAAATATGGTCAGTGGAATTTAAGAAATAACCACGCACTCCATTCTTTGTTAAAAGAGGGATTGCGTATAACCACCAGCCCCCTGTTGCAGAGGCTCCAGAATTCTCCATTGCTTAAGATTTAAGATATGGAGAAGGAGGGAAGGAAGGATGGAATAAGTGAAAGAAACCCGAGATTAAAAAGGAGTCGGGGTAGCACGTCTTTTATAGCTGGAGTACAGAAGGGGGGGGGGGGGAATGTGTGCGAAATTGGTCGGCTATGAAAGGCGGCTGGGAATGTATCGGCGATCCTTCGCGCTCCTGGCGTTACGGGGTAACGACAGGAAAGACATGCGGGACAGGCAAAATAATGCGATGGGGGAGACGGTGGCGGTGGCTTTATAGAGTGGCGGGCAGTGCCTCGACCCTCCGGAAGGATCCGGGCCATCCGCGTCGCGCTCTCCACGAAGCTCGAGATGGAAGACAAAATGTGGAGACCATCCATTTAATGCGCTGACGGCTCTCTTCCAGCGGACTTAGACGCCGAATGCATCGGCCAACTTTTAACTTACACATGCTACCACGGAATTCCTTCACCCACTATCGCATATTCATTGATTCCAGCACATTCTTTCTCTTGATTTCTTTCTAACTGCATTTTTCTCCTGATTATATTAAACCAGTAACGTGACCCTTCCAAATTCAAACCAGAACGAGATGACCATAAAGTAGCTTCACACATGGATATCCTAATTATTTTAATTTACCAATATTAAGCTGGACGTGCCATCTAACTCTGACGTGTATACAAGTATTAGGTGTCGAGTCTCGAGGGTTAGTTAAAAAGAGTGTTAGGGGTTGGTTCGAGTGAAAATTAGTTTAAGTGTTTGATTAATTATACCTAAATCTCATTGATCATGTGGAACGCATTGATTCTGGGTATCATTAATATATTAATATTGATGATGGTTTTTAAGAACATCTTCATCGTACCGTGTAACTAACTGTATGACTAATTATTAATATTATTTGGTAACATGGGCCTGGAGTATTGGTTCAAAGTACTTATTTGTGGTGAGGAGTTAGGTTTTTTTAACTGGAGAAAGGTATAGGGGGTGAAAGCATACTTTTATAAATCACGAGATAATTACAGGTGGCAGGTTTCTTGAATAATAGGGATAGTTATTTTATTATTAATTTGGTAATTAAATTATGATAGACTTATTTATAAAAATAAAAACATTTATAATAACTAATATATATAATTAAAAATAAATTAGAAAATATAAGGTGATTTATTAAAGCTTCACTTTTTCATTGGGTATATTTTTCTTTAATTTTATCTTAAACCAAAAAAATATGAAACATATTTAAATTTTAGTTAACACATTAAAAAAGAAGAGTGCAAAAGATTTAATCAATCATTTGGATTTGAAACCATTATAATATATTAAGAGTTAATAAAAATGATAATTGTTATCATTAAAATAAATTATAAAAGTAGATGGTAATGGGATGCATTATTAATCTTAAGGTACTCTTTGATGTGAAGGTTATCGGTTAAAAATTTAACGGGCATGGTATGGCCTCAACCAGATGTAATAAGTGATTTTGACAACTTAATACCTATGAATCAGGGTTTCTTAAAACAAAAGTTAAACTTGTAATTATCTTAAAACTCATACAACTTAACAAACAAAAATGATAAAAATATTAAAAAACTGTAATATAATTTATTTATGTTTTGGCTTTTTATTTGAACATATGACAATGGAATGTAATGCAATTTAAATTTTATTTAAAGAAATTGGAGTACGAAGAGTGCAGAAGAAACAATTTGGATTGCCTAGCGTTCTATGAAGACTTATAGGACATTGTGACTTTTGGTTCTTTGAGTTAAGGCGAATGTTATACCACAGTGATTTATCTATGCAAGGCAAAAAAAAATAAAATTTATTTTTGAAGATATAAATAACTAGTGAATTTTTTTTTTTTACAAATTATTAATAGGTAAATCTAGGTGGCATGATTATCTTCAGATAATAATAATAATAAATCAGTTACAAATTATCCATGGATAAATAATGATGGTATGATTTTTCTCAAATAATAATAATAAATCAACTTATACTCACTAATAATAACAATTAATAATAATTATACTAATTTAACAACTAAATCATAATAAATAAAGATGAAATACGAAGTGGCTCAAACCCTCACTATTACCAACATTCTAATAAATGATATACTAAAATATAAATAGTTGAAATTCGAATCACAACCATGCAAGAAAGTTATAATCTCAATATATATATGATATTAGTATAAGAAACCATAACTTTGTAAAATTAACAACGATCTAGCCTCTTATAAACATGGAGCGTTTTTTAACCTAGAAAATTATGCACACGCATTTTTCATTGTACAAACTCTTACAACAACCCATGAAATCACGAGTAAAATAATTTGGAACCATGAATCATCCAATGAACGGTTATGATTCCATGACTCCAGCTCCTTTCCTTCTCATTTCATGGTTACGTAGATAAAGACCTTTACAATAAAAAAAATAAAATAATCATTATCTATTTTACAGACCTTTGCTCCTAACCATGAAGTGGCACAAAAGAAGGAAAGTTGGCATCATGAAAATGTCATGATCCGAACCTACCCTACATGTCGACACACTTTATGTGTATAGATCAAATTTGCTCCAGCGGGTACCTCCAAGCGTTGAATTCGGGTATTGCATATTGGCGTTTTTTCCGTAACCAATCGGTCTTGTCGATATTGTCGGCATGAATATTGAAATAAATAAAGAGAGAGAATTCTCAAAGGTTTTACAAAATAAATTAAGCCGGCGAAAGAAAGTCCCGTGAAATTAAACTTAATCCAAAAGTCAAATGTGAGGAAGGTAAGGGTTGAGTGTGATCAACGGCATAAAGTAAATAAATTCTAATGTATTTGTGTGGGCGAAGAACAACCACAACTGAAACTACTCAGCCGTTTCAAATATATATAAAAAAAAAGCATGAATGAATATACCTGCTGAGGTGTTAAAAATTCTTTGAAGGAATACAAAGCACTTTTTCAGGGTGTTCACATTTAGCCATTCCACGGTCGTTGTTAAACCTTTTCGTCATGTTACGAAATTAATTAATAATTATGAATTAAATGTCGTCCATTGATTTACACGTCAAGATCAAAATGCTATGCTACCTAAATTACGTAATGTGCAAGTTACGTTTATTTATTAGAATTTAAGAAATCCTTGTTTTTGCTCAACGTTGTGGACCAACACATTGTGTATGTGTATATGTGAAGTCAGTGAAACTGAATATACTAATTTTTAGAAACTTGGAACGTAGTTTCGTAACCTTGCGTTTTCCACGCAAATTTCAGTCAATTTACTTTAACATTACAATAATAATTTTTAGAGGCTTAGGGGAAGGTTCTTCCTATATTTAAAATTCAAGTTGACATTTCTTGCTCGTGTTACCAAGTGCCTTATACCATAAGAAAATATGTTGTACACATAATTTGTGGCATATTTTAAAGATGTTAACATAGACTTTCAACGAATGTCCAAGTCAAGATTCAAGTCGGGACCAATTTTTTCGCATCATAGTACACCAGCCTTAACATTGGACAATGGGCATGACATCCATTGAAAATTAACCTACAATGATGGGCATCAGCTTCACCATGCATGTTTGAATGGACCATTTTTTTGGCAGCATAGTAGACCAACCTTGACGTTAGGGAGTAGGTATGACATCCATTGCAAATGAACGTAGAGTTGTTGGCATTCAACATGTGGCATGAGTGCGTGCTTCAGTGGGTATACATAGAGCCCATGTACGAAGATATACAAATTTGGGAGCATGACTAACAACTTTGTGTAAATGAGATGTGTGAGAAAGCATGCTATGTGGGATGAACATCTAAAAGATTGAATTGAAAGGTATAGATATATACTTGAGATATACTTGTGATATTTATAAAAAGTTAAAAAATGATTGGAGATGGATTGTTAAAACAAGATGGTTGAGTTTGATAAAATGGGTGAGCAATATATTGATGATGAATATGGAAATTGGTTCGCTAAGAGTTAAGTAGGTATTAAAAGAAGAAAAGAAGTTTTAGAAGAAAGAGAGAAGAAGACAAAGATGGTTGTAATATGTCTTATAAGTCAGAAGAAAGCATGTAGAAATTGATGAAGGGGCATAAGAATAGAGTTGGATGAGTTTGATGGAATGTCAATTAGGGATGAAGGTGAGCAATATAAATTGATGGATGAATATGGAAATTGAGTTAGCTAGGAGTCGAGTAGGCATCAAAAGAGAGAGTAGGTTCAAAATAAGGAAACTATACGCTATGGAGAATATAGAGATAACCACAAGACAAGTTATGATTGAGAAGAAAACATATAGAAATTGATGAAGGGACACAAGAAGAGAGAAAGTTGAGTCTGATAGAATGTCAATTAGGGATGAAGGTGAGCAATATAAGTTGAGTTTGATAGAATATCAATTAGGGATGAAGGTGAGCAATATATTGATGGATGAATATGGAAATTGGTTTAGCTAGGAGTTGAGTAGGCATCAAAGGGTGGGAGCAAGTTTAGAAGAAGAAAACTAAACCCTAAGAAGAAGACATAGATGACCACAAGATGTGTTATTTTTGAGAAGAAGCATGTAGAAATTGATGAAGGGCCATGAGAAGAGAGTTAGTAAAGTTCAATAGAATCTCAATTAGGGATGAAGGTGAGCAACATATGTTGATGCATGTATATGGAAATCGAGATAGATAGGAGTTGAGTAGGCATCAAAAGAGAGAGAAAATTTTTAAAAGAGGAAAACTATACCCTAAGGAGAAGACAAAGATGATTAGAAAACATGTTATCATTGAGAAGAAATCATGTACAAATTGATGAAGGGATACAAAAAGAGAGCTAGCACATGTGCAATTTGATGCTAGAGGCAAAAGAGTACAAAGGAGGTATATTTTTTGGATGATTGACACATTATAGCCACAAGAGGAGAATTCTAAGAGAAGAGGAACCCCATGAGTGTTTGATTTGTAGATAGAAGCTTAAACGAAAGTATGATATTGTAATTTGATTATAATCTATCAAAATGATGCATGAGTATAGCATTATGATCATTCTTTTGTTATTCATACATTTTCTTTGTATTTTTGTTGTTTCATGGTGCTACAATATTCTTTGAGATTTTCAACTAGTAGAGCCTTAAGTTGGGACCATTTTATGACTATATTAAAACATTTGTGTGACCTCGATAGTCATCTCAACTTAGGAATATACATCTAATTAATAAGACTAAAGCAACAACAATTTAATAATCATTATAAAGTAGCAAAAAATTAAGATGAGTATACTATAGTGGACATTCTTTTGTTATTTATGACTTTGCTTTGTATTTTTGTTGTTTCATGATGCTACAATATTTTATAAAATTTTCAACCAATAGATAGCTTTAAGGTGAGACCATTTCACTACAACGACATTAAAACATTTGTAAACCGCAATAGTCAATTCAACTTAAGAATGCACATCTACTCAAAAAGACTAAAAAAATAACCATTATAAAACTATAAAAAAAAATTAAGAAATAAAAGATACACTTAAACAAGTAACTTGAAACCTTTTAAATCCAAATTAACTATGACAAAATAAATATAAACACAAATAATTATCCCATCATCATTATTGATTTCACAGTAAGAAATGAATAAGAATCGAAGATTGAATAACCACTATAAAAAAAACTTGTGAAAAAACTTGTTTTTTCACTTAATTTAAAGCGAAAATAATTGGAAACAAAATAAATAGAAACCTTAAACAAACCCTAATCCATCTTTAAACAAACACAAGCGAAGGGGGTGACAAAACCAAAAGAAATTATTTGGAAGAACAATTAATTCATTAAAAGAGAAAAGGTGAGAAACAAGTGCACCTATTAAAACAGTATAATTGGATAATATATTTAATTTCCTCAAAATATGCCCTTTTCGAATTAAAATGTCTTCCATAGCCTCCATGAAGCCTTGTCATTACCAATAGGTATGGTAGGATGTCAAATAAATGTCATCTCACAAATTTGATGGACATAACAAAATATTCAAGCCAAGCAATGGAGATAACAAAGCACATGAAAACTCAAGGATTCTCCAAATCGGTAATGATGAAATCCTTTAATAGATGTTTGAGGACGAAAATGTTGACAATGACAATGATTAAAGCACAAAATGTTGACATGATCTTCAATTGTAGTTTAAAAGCACAAAATGTTGGCATGATCTTCTACTGTAGTTTAATTTAAAAATTATAAATAAAGAAACTCCATAATTTTATAACCTACAATATGGACACTCCACTTCTATAACCTACAATATGGACACTCCGCTTCTTTAAGTCTTAGAAATGGTTTTAAATAAGAGATCTGAGATTTTTAAAGTTATTTATATCGTTAGAAATTTTAAGAGGAGAACTGTGTAATGGATATATAATTGTGCAACGATCAGAAGGTTTTAGGAGTGAACTAGGGCGGGACAGCTTTTATATAGGCTAGAAAATAATATTCTTAAATAATTAGTTAAAATTAAATAAAATAAATCAAAATAATAATTCAATTTTGACAAAATTTTATTGATGAATTAAATAATTTAATATATGAAATAAATAATCGTGGAAAATTGATTTATAAAATTAATAAATAATTACTTAAGAAATAAAATATTGAGAAGAGTGAAACAAATATATAAGATTAAAATTAAGAATCATATAATTAATCGAATTAAGTCAAACAACAATATTAGTTAAAAGTTTTAGAAAAATTCAAATTTTTAAATTTTAAGAATTAAAAAATTAGGAATTAATGTTGAAAACCATACAATAAAAAAATATAATAATGCAAATAAAATAAAAGATTATTACAAATTTTAAATAAAATAATTTAATGATTATAGAAATTTGAAAAAGTTATTTAAAAAGAAAATTATTAGATATTTGTATTAGAAAACTAAATAATTTTTTAATTAAACTAAAAATTATAGTGATAAAATACAGATTAGAAATATTTTTTAAATTTAAAATTTAAATAAAGATTTTTTTAGTCAAGTTAATTCAAATAGAGAAATTGAAAAGTAGGTGTGTGTATATATAATATAATTTCTTTATTCCCTGCGAGTAGTCATATGCCTTGCCTTAAAAGATTAAGCCATGCACATATATATATATATATATTATATATATACTATATAATATATATATGATATATATATATAACAAATTAAATGAAATAAATATGATTGATTCAACAACCAAGAGGGGTCTAATAGAATAATGATAATAGGAAGTTGGAGTTCAAATTATCAGTGGGCAACATGGAGGATGACAGACTTCCATGATTGGTTGAGTCTATAGGCATCATCTCTATTAAAATATTAAGGTTCTTCTCAATTTCTAGGGCCTCTCGGATAACCCTAGAGTTATAATAAGGAACTGAAGCTAGGATTTTTGAATGATCAAATTGAATCAAAAGTTTGGACTTAAAGAGTGCTCAACAATGACTCATTTTGATAGACAATTGTGGTTTATATCGACAATGTGCTCTTTTAGCATATATTTAGAAGGGCATCTAGTTTGGCCAATATAGGACTTCTCGCATGAACAAGGAATTTCATAAAACCCTGATCCTTGCATCTGGTTTGATTTGTCCTTGGTTGACTGGAATATTTATTAAGGGTTTTATGGGGTTTTAAAACGATTTTGATGTTCTTTTTGGCCAGTATCTTCGTTATAAGATATGTGGTTCCTTTAATGTAAGGGAGTGTGACTTGGCCACAAGATGGAGAGGGATCAATATGGGTGGATCTCCGGTGAGAAACAATTTGAAATACTTTTTTGATTTTGAGCGGTGGAATAGCCATTGGCTTTGAAGAATTGGACCAAATGGGATTTTTCAACTGGAAGGAATTGGGGGGCAGAGATTTATAGAGCCCTAGAAATGATGGTTTTAATAACACTCAAATTTGGGGAAGGGTGGCGATGTGAAAGAGCATGAAAGCCCCATAAAACCATCAAGAAATTATTCTAGTCAACGAAGGGAAAATCAGACCCGATGCGACGATCAAGGGTTTATGAAATTCCCTATTCATGTAGCAAGTCCTATATTGGCGAAAGTGGATGCCCTTTCAAAGCTAGACTAAAAGAGCACATTGTTGATACAAACGATAGCCGTTTATCAAAATCAACCATCCTTGAGCACTCTTTTAAATCCAAACATTTGATTCAGTTTGATCATTCAAAAATCATAGCTTCAGTTCCTTATTATAACTCTAGGGTTATCCTAGAGATCCTAGAAATTGAGAGAAACCCTAATAATTTTAATAGAGAGGATGACTATAGACTTAGAAAATCATGGAAGTCTGTCATCCACATTTTGCTCACTAATAATTTGAACTCCAACCTCCTATTATCATTATTCTATTAGACCCTTGTTAGTTTGTTAATTAGTCATATTTATTCCATCAATTTCTATATATATATATATTCACTTTTAATTTTCTCTCAATTTCATCACTATTTAATTTTTAGTTTTAATTAAATTTAAATTTCATTTCTAATACAAATATCTAATAATTTCCTACTTTTAAATTAAATTTCCCAAATTCATAATCATAAATTATTTATTAAAATTTAACTCAATTTTTTATTTCACTGATTTATTTTTTTTCTTTTTTAACAATTATTGGTTTCAAATAATTCCTATTTTTTTGTATTTCTTAAATTTAATTTGAATTTTAATTTTTTCTAATCTTTAACTAATATTCATCTGTTTGACTAATCTTATTAATTTCTTTATTTTTTAAAAATCTCGATATATATATATATATATATATATATATATATATATAATATAGATATATATAGCCCATTCTCAATATTTTCAATTCTTATGTATTATTTATTTAATTTTAAAGCGGTAGTCTAACCTCACTGCTTGTCTTCCCCAAAAAATCATGGAAATTCTGACAATATTTTGATAAATTCCCTCAAGGATTTTGTAAATCTAGGCTATAGGTGTCAAAATTCAAGATTTTGGGTGCTCCAGAGGTTTTTGATGGTGTTGCTTTTTTCCGTGAAAATCATGGAAATTCCGACAATATTTTGATAAATTCCCACAAGGATTTTGTAAATCCAGGCTATAGGTGTCAAAATTCAAGATTTTGGGTGCTCGAGAGGTTTTTGATGGTGTTGCTTTTTCCGTGAAAATCATGGAAATTCGACAATATTTTGATAAATTATGGCAGGGATTTTATAAATCCAGGTTATAGCTATCAAAATTCAAGAATTTGGGTACCCCAGACATTTTTGATGGTGCTGAATCCATTTCCACCATCAAAAACATGATTTAAACACCGTTTTTACAAATTTCCTCGGCTAGACTTTTCCTTAATTCAATTTTCCACCAATTGTCCATTTTATATATTAAATTATTTAATTCCTAAATAGAATTGATCAAAATTCAATTATTATTTCTCATTTATTTTATTTAACTTTGATCGATTCCCTAACGACTATTATTTCCTTTCTCCTATATAAAGGCCTTCCAACTGTAGTTCACTCATGAAGCTCCCCAATCCTGATGATGGATTGAGTAACCATCTGAAACATTGGATGAATTATAAATCCATTACATAATTCTCCTCTTGAATTTTTTAACAATGATTCCAAATGTCCTTAAAACATTAAAAGATCTTAATTTTATAGCAAAACCACTAAAAATGCAAAATCACAACCTGTCATGTGGAAGAAACCTCTTTGTTTCATCTAACAATGAAAATATTAGGCATTTCTTTGTGGGATTAAAAAATACAAAATCTAAAAGGATGATCACCTATTGGCAATATGAATTGGTACCAATTTTTCCTACAAACTAATACCTTTTACCATCCTTCACCACAAACTAATACCTTTCACCATCCTTCACCATTGTTTTTTACTAAAGTAACTTTTCATTCTACCTATAGGACAAAGTCTAAAGCAGAGAAACTAAGGTAGTAGAATTTGTTTTTGCACCTACCTTCAGTATAGGATAGATGTGTAGACGTTAGATGTTAGATGTTAGATATAAATATTTATGAGCAATATTTTAGATAAAAGAAAATCATAATATATACATCACATTAAAATATATAACTTATAAATAGTACTTATAAATTAACATCCATTTTACCCTATAAATTAAAAAATAATGATTGTGGTAAACCATATTTAAATTTAATTAATAAGCCCATAAAAAATTTAATAATTTATAATATAACAAGATTCTTTAAACCTGGAGGATGAATATTCAACAAACTACATTTACCCATGGGATATTATTAACTTGTAAAATATTTTTTTTACAATATCAATGGGTTAATACCATGGTTTTACCAATACTCACATACCCAAAACCATTAGTTTCAATTAAAAAATAACAAAAAATATAAAATATTTTATTTAATTAATTTTATACATTTTAAATCAAAACTTAATACTTTACAATAAACATACAAATACAAGAATTCTTAAAACCATAGATATTCAACCTCATTTACCTAGATATTATTAACTTGTATGTTAGCTTTGTTACAATACCATACCTACTTGACCCAAAAACCATACCTCAAGTTAAAATTAAAATATTTTAATTTTATTTTGTTACACGAAGAGGCTACGGTAGAGATGTTGTGACATGTTGTAATGTAATGTTATGTTTAACATTTTGACTAAGTCAAAATACATAAAAAAGAAGAAGAAGAAGAGATTAATGTAATGTAAACATTTTTAAACTCACTCAAAATAAAATAAAATAAAATAATAATAAAAAAATAACCCTATAAAATAAAATAATAATAAAAATAAAAATGACTCATGGCATTGAGAACCTAGGGTATTCATGTAGAATATAGACTATTTAAAGGGGGGAATTAAACCAGCCTAGATCCATCTGAACTTTAGATCTACCCAGCACCTAGAGAGATTAAATATCTTTATATGGAAACCTTTTTTACATTGAAAATAAATTTGATCCCTCTCGGATCTTATTAATAGTTTTCAAACATTTGATGGTTTTAGATGCCAAAATGATCCAACATTATTATCTTATTATTTTTCTTCAAGATATTTTAAAAACTTATAGTGTTCATTTGAAGTGATACTAAGGTAGTAGGAGAGGGAAAAAACAATATGGCTATATTCCATATTTGAAAGGCATAATTTGACGTGTAACATAGATAAAGCCATTTCATATAACAAGTTAATTCAAAAAAGTTAGTTCTTGGGCCTATATAGTCAACACAAATCTAAATGGAAGGAAATAGGGTTGAGATCAAACATAGAGTTAATAGCACATCTAGATAATATGCAAAGTCATTAATGATTTAAATTAGAGGAAATTTCAGCCTAAAAGTGCCCATGAAATTTTCACTTAATTTCCACGTCATAATATGTAAATAATATCGAAAAAATTATTAATGCAATGTAAATCTTTAAAATGCGGATTAATTTGAATTTAATAACCATGTCAAAAAAACAAAAAGAAAAGAGTTAAATATAAAATATAAAATAGTTAAACAATTAAACAAAATAATATTTATAGTTAAATATAATTAATATAAATAGTTAAATAGTTAGAAATGTAAGTAGAACTCTTCTAGATCACATAGTTTTATCAGTTTTTGATTGACACCTTTGGAACCCCTAGAGGTTCATCATCAAAGGGAAAAGGATTGAAATTAGATCAACATACCACATAGTTATACGTTAGGGATGCAATGGTAAATTCCAACACTAACATGAAATCAAATCATAATATATAAATTGGAACATTATATATTTATATTAAAATTAATTAAATTAAAATAAAAAAAATAAAAAATCTAGAAATTTTATTCCGTTATTATTAATATTTCTAAATCAAATAATAAAAAAATTAATTAATTATAAACAACCCCAAGAAATGTTAAAATTATAAAAGGATAAAATCTAAGATATAACTCCGTGATGAGGGTGACGAACATTGAGGGCAGTTTGACGTGTGTGCCACGAATTAGAAAATTTGGCGAACGATATGGAGGATAGTCATCCTGTCCTTCCATAACATATGATGTACGATGAAGACTAAGGTGTTGCGTGTGATATTTCATTTCTTCTCTTCAGGATTGAGAGTGGGAGAGGGTGGCGGTGGGTATATGGCGCCTGTTAGGTTTCAAGATTTCTATTATGATATGATAGTTTGGTGGCTAGCTACTTGTGATCCGAGCTCTAGTAGTCGGACGTGTTTCTCTAGCCTTCCGTTAGTCTACAAATGGTGGATATTATACCATCATCATCTCCTCCACTGAGTCCAGCTCTCAAAAACGTTAAGTTCCTTTCCCTATGTTTTCTCAATTTTTCAAAGGTTCATGTGACTTCTGGATGATAATCGGGATGACCTTAGGTTTCATTCTTGTGTTGTTTACTAGCTCTCTTCCTTGTTGTTTTCTGTGCTCAGGAGGATGTATGAGTCTCTTATTAAACAATTGTATTTTGGGTCCTCTTATCTTTGTGGCTTTTTGCAGATTCCTGAGATCCATTTCTAGATGAGTAGAATTGGGGTTCAGTGATGGAAATATGGTCTGAAGGTGTTTGTAGAGTTTGGTTATCCTGTGGGGTTCATACCTCATGTGTTTGTGTCTGGGGTCAATTATTTTTCTTTGTGACTTTGTTCCTTCGCGCTTCCTCAAGTAGAGGTGATGACAAGGTCTCATTTGGGTTTATTTGTCACCTTTTTGTGGTTCCAATTGTAACTCCCTAGTTTGGGGAGAGAATGTTGGCAGTTTCAAGAAGTAGGAGTTTGCTGGATAATTTGGGGTTGCCTGTTGCTCTGCTGCGGTTCACGGTGTGTCGAGAGGGGTCAATTTTCACTATTGATTCTATTTTAAAGGTGTATCCTTGTGCCTTCACAATGCGACATTTGCTGTGTAATTCCTGTTCCCTACCCCAGCGGAGGGGAGCTTCTTCCAGCTAGGGCAGGGGAAACAATGAGCT